>JAJPUD010003284.1:0-30467 GCA_023553655.1 Myrmecobius fasciatus | reverse complement strand
GTGTGTGTGTGTGTGTGTGTGTGTGTGTGTGTGTGTGTGTGTGTGTGCGAGCATGTTGACAGGGCTGCAAATAGGTTCTCCCAACCTTTGAGGATGAAATGTGTAGAAGTACAGAAATCAGAGTTCATTTTTCTTGCAAAAAGTAAGTTTGGCTGTGAATTGTTAAATATAGCAAGGCTGATAGACCAAAGTTTTGTTAGTAGTTTTATTATCTTGATGTACAACCCTTTCTTCACCCATTTGTAGCACTAGTACTCTCCCAGGGGGGAAAAATGCCATTTATTTATTTTGAATATATTTTGTATATATTTATTTATGCATGTTTTCTCCCCAGTAGAATATAAGTACCTTGAGGGTAGAGATTGTTTAATTTTTTTATCTTGATATCATCAGCATCCAGCATCATAATGTCTGGTACATAATAGAGGGAGTGACAAGTGTTTATTGTTGGATTGACTGACTTGGTGAAACAATCTAATTAGGGGTCACTGGCCTACAAGACACATGACCAATAGGAAGCTGAATACTTCCACAGACAGGCAAACCATATAGCAATTTTCAGAGGACAAATTTCATAGCCATCAGTATGATATGAAAAATGTACATATTATATACAATATTTCATGTGTATCCTTCCAGTGCTACATCAGTGGTATTATTTTATTGTTGTTTTATAAGACCATTTTTATTATATTGATGATAACTTTCCAACAAGTGAGCAGTTTGTAGCAGATCTCCTTTCCTCCAGGGAAGATGCTCAGTTGCTATTTCTTATTCTGAATGACTATGAGAAAGATTTAGGGTGCTTGCTTCTGGCCATGAGTGATGTAATTGAAAAACTAACCCTGAAGAATACCATTGAATTCCATTATTTTGTATGGATTCAGAGAAGTTGATGACTCAAGGGATATAAAAAGGAATGGGTTATCTTCTCACCTTTTTTCCCTTTCTAGCTAAAAATATTGCAAGTCTATTTTGATTTGCATACTAAGAATCCTGTGAATCTGGAGTGATAGGCTCCATTCTCCCACATGGCTTCCAATAGTATATTTTATAATTCTGACCCCTTATTTCCCTGGTCTCCTTCAAGTCCCAATTAAAAATCCATATTTTACAGGAAGCCTTTCTCAATCCTTCTTAATTCTAGCGCCTTCCTGCTGTTAATTATTTCCCACTTATCCTGAATGTAACTTGCTTTGTTTATATATGTACATTGACTCTTCCTTGAGAAGAAATATTGTCTTTTTCCTCTTTTTTTTTTTTTTTTTTCTATTTCCAGCCCTTAGCACAGTGCCTGACCCATAGTAGGCACTTAATAAATATTGATTGATTGATTAAAAGACATGTCCTGCTTGGACACAAGTTTGAACCTGAGTTTTGAGCTACCTCTTTTGTGTTTGTTCTTTCGTGATACCTGGCAAACTAGTAGTTTGAGATAGTTGTGTCCTGGTTGGAGGTGACTTTGTAAGTTTGAAAGCTTCAGGAATGCTGTTCAGATGATTGTGAAAGGGACAGTTGGTTTCTGCAGATGAAGGAGTGGTTGACTTATGGAAGTAGCTAAGCATAAAATTCCAGGAGGTTAGAATTTCCAGTAGAGTGGAAATCAAAGATAAAATGTCTAATCAGCACTTACACAAAATACTTCATGTTTTGAAGAAGTTTAGGTCTCTTCCTTGCAATGGATTGTACCACAAGTTATAAATTGAGTTGCTGAATTCTGCTTTGTCGATGTGCATTTGTGAGTCTTTAATGCTTAGCATTTTGGGGGTTTATATGAATAAATTATTTTCCCTTATCTGGTTCATATTGTACATAGCATACCTTTGTACTTTACCTTTTTGAGAAGTTAAACCTGACCCAGTGACTAAATTTATCATTGGGAGCAGAGGTGGAGACCTAATGAGCTGAAGAGTGTGAGATACAAATAAAACCAATGAATCCAAGATTAGAAGGAAAGCAGAAAATTTGGGGAAAATTTTTTATAGAGTTTCTTGGATAAAAATCTCATATCTCAAACATATAGGGAACTTTGTCAAATACATAAGAATGTATCATTCTCCAATTCATAAATGGCCAAAGAATATGAACAGGCAGTTTTTGGAAGAAGAAATCAGAGCTGTATATATATATATATGTGTGTGTGTGTGTGTGTGTGTGTATGTATATATATGGTCATATGAAAAATACTCTAAATATTTATTAGAGAAATGAAAATTATAACTTCGAGATACCATCTCACACATATCGTATTGACTAAAATGATTGAAGGGGAAAATGACAAATATTGGAGGTTGATTTTAAAAAATTGGGACATGAATACACTGTTGGTAAAATTGTGAACTGAATCAATCATTTTGGAGAACAGTCTGGAATTATGCACAAAGACTATGTATATGCTTTACCTCACAATACTACTATTGTCTGCTTCCCGAAGTGATTAGGGGAAAAGGAAAAATCTATGTTCTAAAATATTCCTAGCAGCTTTCTTTGTGGTGGAAATGAACTAGAGGCTATCCATCAGTTGGAGAATGTGTGAATAAGTTGTGGGTGTATGATTATGATGGAATAATGTAAGAGATGAGCAGGTGGGTTTTAGGAAAACATGGAAAGATTTAAATAAAATAATAAAGAGTGAAAATGAGTAAAACTAAGAGAACATATAGAAACAGCAATATTGTTTGAAGAGTACATGTGAATGACTGAGCTATTCTGAATTATATGAATATTTAAATCAACTACAATAGACTTATGAAGGTACTATCTACCTCCAGAGAAAAAACTGATATATGGAACTATATGTATTATATAGTTATATATATATATGCATATATATATATATATACATATATGAAGTCTGTGTTAAATGTTGGCTTTTTATAGGATAGGGTTGAAGGAGGGAGGGAAACAGATTGGAACTCAAATATTATAAAGCAAAACAAAAGAACTTGAAGACCCAGGTGCATATGTGGGGGAAGATGGACCTCCTAGTGAACAAAGAAATTCTCTCTATAATGTTCCTGACAGCTAATAATCAACCATTTACTTCTCTTATTGGAAAACTCACTACTTCGGTGACTATGTTATTTTATTTTTTTGGATAGCTCTTATTGTTCATGAGTTCTTTTCTATCTTGAGTCAAAAACCTACTTCTTTCTAACATTCACCATTGATTCTAATTTTCTTCTCTCCCTTCAATCTTATAACAAAGAATAAGTTTAATCTCTCTTCCAAATGACAGTCTTTCAAATATTTTAATAATGCTAAACTGTGTTCTCCTTTACCCTAATTAAGTCTTCAGGCTAAATAGTTCCAGTTCTTTCCAATTTTAGTACATGTACTGCTGAAGAAAGCACCAGTTTTTTCAATTATTCTTTTATTGTAAGAACCGTCACTATCCTGTTTGCCTCCTTCTACATACATACACTAGATTATCAGTGTTCTGTCTTAAATGTGGTATCCATAATTGATCAAATTCCATCTGGAGTACTATCACTAACCTTGTTTTGGACTTTCTGCTTCTATTAATATATCTGAGACCAAAATAACTTTTTTAGTTGTCTCATTGTACTGTTGATTCATTGAGCTTAAAATTTACTGAAAAGCCCTGAACCATTTTCACATGAATTACTTTTAAATGTGGTTAGTTATGCTCTCCTGTTCTGTAACTATGTAGCTGAGTTAAAAAAAAAATACTATAAATGTATTGCTTTATATTTATTCCAATGATAGTTAGTTTGTTACTTTGGGGTCATTGTTCTAGTCTTTTGAGGTCTTCTTGAATTTAGGTTCTGTTTCCAGCATACTAGCTCTTTCTGTCAAATTTATATCATCTGCAAATGAGATAAAAATGTTATCTTTGTCCTCCCAATGGCTGACCAAAATGTTGAATAAAATAGGGTTGAGTACCAGAATCCTTTTTCCATTAACTGCCTCATTAATCAATACTTTCTTGGATAGTTGTTCAACCAACCATGAATGTAGCTAACGATGTTACCATCTAGGGAGATCCCTCCATCCTATCCATGAGGGTATTGTGAGTCTTGGTCAAATAACTCACTGAAATCCATATCCACCAAGTTCACAATACTGACAAAATTTGTCATTTCTTTTTCTGTCTCCATAAGATCTTTGCATCTTCCCTTTCTCTTTGCTCACATAGCCATCACCTTAGTTTAGTGACTGATCTTATTTACTAAAGATTATTGCAAAAGCCTCCTGTTTGTTCTCCTTGACTATAATCTTCTCCTACTCCAAGTTATCCTCCCGATAAGTCCCCCCAAAGTGGTTTTTCTAGGTACAACTCTGGTCTTGGTCACTTTCCTTCTCAATAAATCTCAGTGGCTTCCATTTGACTTAAAAATAAAAAATAAACAAACACCTATTTAAATTTTAAATCTTTAGAATATCTGATTCCTCTCTACTTTTCCAGTCTTATGTTTTTTCCCTTCTTCACATTCTTTTGTGCAGCCATATTGCCCTGTATACTGCTCTGAATATGATACTCCATCTTCTGTCTCTGTCTTTGCACTGGCTCCCCTCGATGCCTGGAATGCATTCCCTCCTTTCTATTTCTTGGTATCCCTGGCTTCTTTCATGACTTACCTCAAGCATCATCTTCTACATGAAACCTTCCACTGCACCTCTCAAAATTACCTGGGATTCATGAACATTCTGTAGATATTTGCATACAAACATGCTGTCTTATACTTTGGATGTCAGCTCTTTGAGGACAGGGACTATATTATGTTTGTCTTTATAGCACCAGAACTTAGCACAGTACCTGAAACTTAGTGCTTATTAAATGTTTGTTGTTTGATTGATTTGCTAATCTGTTAGCCTTGTCCATTTGTATTATAAATAATTCACATTAAGTATTAACGTGTTTTACAAAATGAATTGGAAATAAATCCTATTGATAGGGGATGATTAAATTAAATGTGCTTCATGAATTTAAATGAAATATCTTTATCAAGTTAAGTAACAATCCCATAAGTAACAATGAATATGAAGAATTTTAGAAAAAATGGTGTCTTAATTAAACTAAGTAAAATAAACAGGGCCAGGAAAAACAATAGATATGATCTCCACCAAAAAAAATGTGAAAACAGAAGAACAGAAACAGTTCCCCCCTAACAGTGTAATGATAATGATCAAGCTTATCCCTGAAAAAAAGATAAGAAAATGTGCTTCCTCTTTGTCCCAGAGATGGAGAATTAGGGGTGGGTACCATTCATTGCCTAGTAGTTAGACTGATTTGTTATATTGGTTGGTTTTGTTGAATTCTTTCTTTTAAATTTTTTTGCTTCAAGAGATGACTCTTTGGCAAGGAGATAGGTGAAGCATACATCTGGAAACAAAGGTGATATCAAAACAAATTACATTAATGAACATTAAAAATTGTTTAAAATCTAAAATGTTTGCCTTGTAACAATCTTATTAGGTATATGGAGTGAGAATTATCAGCCCTATTAACTAGCAGGAAAACAGCTCAGAGAGGTCAACCAAGTTCTCAATATCAGAAAGTGTTATGGACAATATTCAAATTCAATTCTTTTTTATATTTATAGCTGTCTTTCTAGGACCATAAACTACTGTTATCAGTGCAATATTACTTCACAGAGCATGCTTACTTTTCCTATTATTTTTCTTTCTATTCATTTTAATCAGACTCATTAAGAACTCTGACTTACCTATGCAGTGACTCCCTAAATGATCCTCCTTGTCTTTCAAAGTTGCATATGACTAAAATGGTAGCCTGGAGCCTCAAACTCCAAGAAGAAATGTGGGTGTTGTCAGAGCAGGAGGGGAAGGACCAATTCTTGTGATGAGTCAACTTTTTTCTGGGAGTAAAGTCTTTCCTCAGCAAGGTGAATGAACCTAGTTCTCCAAGAGAGCCCTATTCAGCACCTCATCACTGTCACGTGGAGAGGAGTTTGTTTACCTCCAGGGAAGGTTTATTTCCAGAGAGCATTATTTCCCCTTTTGCTTTATAAGAGATCTTAACTAGAAACTTTTAATCATCATCAGAGAATGACAACTTTTCTTCCCTGGTAACTGAATCGACCTGTTCATGAAGGATACAATTCATAGCTTAGATTTTCTTGCAAATATTACTTACTACTTGTCTGACTTTTGAAAGGTTTTTGTTGTTGTTGTTATTGTTTGTTTGTTTTTGTTTTTGTTTTTTTTAATCTCAGTTTTCTCATCTGTAAATGGAGAAGGTGATTTTAAGGATTATTTTTGGTTCTGACATTTTATAAAAAACATGCTTGGAAATTCAAGGGTTAAGGTAAATTGATAGAGGTGGAATAAATTGACTACCAACATATAGGAAGAGTTAAAGATCTGAGAGTGATTTTATATTCTTAGTTATTTTCCCTTTTTCTTCTCTTCATAATTCAATCTAAGAATCTGGAGGAATTGGAACTGAGGACGTATGAAGATGCAGGAGGGAAAAAAGGGTGACACTCTTGGAGGAATTGAGGCGTATTGAATAAAATAGTAGACTGGGAAGTCTATAAGATCTGGATTTAAATCCCACTTCAAACAAGTCATAATCTTTTTAGGTCTCAGTTTGCTCATCTGTAAAATTGGGGGTTGACCTTACTGACCCATAAGATCTTCCTAGTTCTAAATCTATTATCATTAAGTAGCATCAAACACTCATTAATCATTGGGATAGTGAGCTGAAATACCCATGACTAATTCTATCCACAATTAGGGATTGATTGATTATAATTCTTTATGTATTAATTTGCTGTGATCTTGGACAAGTCACTTTCCCCTTTTTAGCTTCAGTTATCTCATTTGTAAAATGGAGCTATTAAATTACATGATCTGTATAGTTTCATCTGGTCCTAGGAGTCTATATTTCATAATATAAATTGGAAATCATAAAATGTGATAAATCATGAAGAATCAATCCTTGAAAGGACCTCTTGGTTCAACTCACTCCTTTTATAGTTGAGGAAACTTTTCTAAAGCTATTCATTGAGTTAGTTTAATGTCTTTAATGATGATGGATCATTATTGTTTTTACCATAGCATCTCATTTATCTGAAACCCAATTATCTGATAACTACTCCTATCAGGAACAAAGGAAGTAAGTGAAAAAGCCTGCTGAGCAGCCAAAAATAGCTTTCACAAAGTCCATGAACTAAAAGCTCATGCATGTTATTCACAGGAGCCTTTGCTGATAGTTATTTTTTATTTGAATATATTGGTAGACAATGTGGCTATTTGATTTCCAAGCTTATCACAAATAGAAGACAATAGATTATAGAAAGGAAGAGAAGAGTCTGCCAGAGACAGGTACTTAAATTGAAAGAAGGGACAACTGACAAGACTGACAACAAGGGAGGTAATAGTAGAAAAAATTCTCTAATACAGGAATTCACAAGATTCTGGAGTCAAAAACATACAGTGTGCAGATAAAGGATTCTACTCAGTAGGATTCAAGAGCATCTGAATAATATTATTACATGGATATTACAGTGATAATAATTAATTTTCATCAGGATAACGGTGCAAAAAAAAAGTTACATTCAGTATACTCTATCCAACAAAGCAGGAAAATGCATCCTATCTAAGAAAAAAAATTATTTCAGGTAATTAACAATTTGTAATATGAACAATGGAAATAAAGGTTTGGTGTTTAAAGAGTTAAATTTACAGTTCTACGATTGACTCTGCTAGATTCCCAAAAAGTCCTGGATATCTAAGGTTTTATCTTCATTGAATACTTTCCCTCCAAAAGGATTTCTCACCCTTTTTTCCTTTTTAAAATTATTTTTCAGTTAACAGACATTAAATTCTCCTCCCCCTATTTAAAAAGAAAAAAGAAAAACAACATCCTTGTAACATATATACAAAATTAAGCTGAACAAATTCCCACACTGTGTTTGTTTTATTTTGCATCTTGAATCCATCTAAGAGGTGAGTTAAACCACCCTATAAATGTGGTTGGTCATTTTATTGATCAGAGATATTCAGTCTTTCAAAAACTTGTCTTTCCATTGCTGATATGTATGTGTGTATGTGTGTGTGTGTGTTTGTGTGATTTTGCTCACTTCCTTCTGTATGTATTTTCACAGGTCTTCTTAGGTACCTATGAACCCAACTCTTTAATGATTTCTTATGGCATAATTGTATTCTATTAAATTCATATATTGGAATTTGTTCAACCATTCCTAATTGATGGACATTTTTTAGTTGCCAATTCTTTGCCACCTCAAAAAGAACTGCTATAAATATTTTTGTATATTTTTGTACATATAGTAACTTTTCCTCTTTTGTTGATGTTTTTGGGGCATAGATATGTATGTTCTAGAAGGAGGTGACATTCATTCTGCTGATCCGTTTGAGATGAAAAAACTGAATCCCAGGAGGGCATTAAAATTTGAATTCTCAAAGTTATAGAGTTGAAACCTTAATCAATTTGCTTCTAGGATGGGCTTTACAGCAATCCTTCATTGATTTCAACTTTACCATAAGTGGCAGAGTGTAGCAGTGTTATCAGGCATAATAGTTAGACACATGGATTGAAACAAATGTGTTTACTCTGTAGCCATCCCTTTTCCCCCTTCACTGTTGGCAGGGGTAACTTCTATTCATTTCCATAGGACCTATTTATGAATGGCCAGCACCAAAAAGGGGACAATTTGGTCACGCCTGAAAGGTAGATAAAACTTCTGGGAGCCTGCAAAGGGATCTGGAGATAAAGTTCTCTATCTGGGCAGGTTAACACCCAATTACAACAGAGCAGTGTTGACTTACACTTTTCCTTATCAAGGAAATCAGGCATTCATGTAAATCAGAAAAGGATTTGATGGATGTCAGCTCATTTGATTTTCTAGCTGGGACAGGTATGGTTAAACAAAATATAGATTCTTCTTATCTACAGTGGCGACTATTGCTCTGGGTCCCCCTTGGTTCCCCCTACTCCTCCTGACAACCTCTATAAAAACAAGGACCTTATCTAGAAACTATAATACTTGAGCACAGGCCTCAGTGGACATTAAAATCACTCTACCAATGCCACAGGTCAGGCTCAACTGGAGTCATTTTAGTAGACAGATGATGTTTCCTTATCTCCAGTTGTCTTGGCAATAAAATGTCTCTGTCTTGAAATGCTTGTTTAGACTATCTCTGGGAGCGGGGAGCAGGTAGGGTGTCTCTCTGTCCCCCAGAGAGCTCTTTAAAGTTTGGCACACAATCTTTCCCTCTTTGATTAAGTGTTTTTTTTTTTTGGGGGGGGGGGGAGGAAATCTCATATCTTTTACATGTTCCCCTGTAGTTTAAAGTACAAGGATTTTATGGGGAAAGGACAATGCAAATACAATACTGCCAAAAGGAAAATACTGCTGAATAGCAAGCAGGCTTTGGTATATAATTGTGAAAGATCTGGACTTGGAATTAGGAGCTGGCTCTAGTAGAGGCTCTGTACTACCTGGGTAACAAGTCAATTCCCTTCTTTGCCTCCATTTTTTTTCTTGAGTAAAATGAGAAGATTGGACAGAATGATTTCTGAGGTTCCTTTCAACTCTCTGGCCCCAAGATCTCAAGTGTCCTTGAGAAAGAATAGGGAAGGATAGTTATGGAGAGGTAAAAAGGCAAAGATGACAGATAGGGAATTTAAACATAAGTTTCTGGCTGATTCTGGTTAAATCATAGGCTAATAAGTTTAGAATTGTGAGGGGTCTTAGAAGGTCAAATTCAAAACCCTAATTTTACAGATAGGTAACCTAAATCACAGAGATGTTAGATGGTATGCCCAAGGTGAGACAGTTCCTAAGTATCTGAGGTAGGATTTGTGTTCAGGTCTTTGTGATTTCAAATCCAGCACTCTACCTACTTATAATATCTAACTGTCTCTTATTTAGCATGGCATATTTTTCTATTGTGAATCCATTATGACTCATTTCCTCTAGAGAATATTTCCTGACCCACTTTACTTTATACCCATTACTTTGTAACTTTCTACAGTAGTTCCCAGATTAGCAAAATGAGTCTTAAGTGGCTTTTCCAGGGTCATACAACTAGAAATACTAGAAGTAGAAGTACTAGAAGCACAAATTTATGATTTCATTTTATTTTTTATTGCTTGATTCTATTTCCTGGTTTGCCTTGCATTTTGTTTCTCCAACTCTAGATTAAATTATAGATTATAGATTCTTTTATGGCCATAGATTCTTTTTATATCATTCACAGCATGAAATCCTCATATGTGCATTCACTAAGAACATAATAAATATTAATTGAATGACCAAATGTGAACATTTTAATGAATTGGAGTGACTCAATCTGTCTAGTGATCATAACCAAGGATATGCTTCTTTGGTTTCATGTCTTTTCTTTGCTTGGCCTCAAATAGCATTTTGGAAGCTGAAAGTGGCCATAATAATAAGATTAGGGCAATGATGGACTAGTATATTGATTTCTTATTTCTGAATATTTCCTTTCTGCTAACTTGAATTTGGCTTCTTCCATCTTTTAATTGCATAGCTTTTCTTCATCCACAAGATATATTAGCCCTCATCATGGAAAGTTATCAGAGAGAAAAGAGTGGAATGACTTCAAGGTGATAGCATTGCTTTTTCTATTAACTAGTAAGAACATGCAAAACACCTCAATTTCTTTTTCCAGGAAGATTCATTAATTGTTTCCTTAGCTACCCTTTAATGAAGAGCATAATCTGCCCAGGGAAACTGTTCCAAAGATGAACTGGCTTGCCAAGTCCCTCCTAATGCATAATTCTTATTATTTTTTTGAGGTATTATAGAAAAACCATAGAATCTTCTTCCCTGGAGATTTTGACAGGCAGGCTTCTTGGATGATTTTGCTGGAAGGCTAAGAATTGGCTTACAATTCTTAAATCGTGGAATTTTATAGTGGATGAGACATTCCATATTGTATTCCTATTATAGATTACAAATATGACAGTGCTTACTCTGGCCCTCTACTATCTAAGAGTCATTGAAGTATTATATTTCATTCTTTCCCCAGAGTTCTCTGGCACACTTAAAGGGTTTGGTGAATAGTCTAGTCTTATTGAGGGACAACTAGGTGGCACTGTGGATAGAATTAGCTTTGGAATCAGGAAGGCCTGATTTCAAATCTGACTTCAAACAAGCCCTCTTTGCCTCAGTTTCTTCATCTGTGAAAAAAATTGGAGAAGGAAATGACAAGCCATTTCAGTATTGTTGCCAAGAAAACCCCAAATGGGATCAAAAATAAACCAGCATGACTGAAATAATTGAAAAGCGAATTAGTTCTATTGAGATTTCATGTCTATAGTAAGGAAAGCATCCTAACAATTAGAGCCCTTTATACTCTTAAAAATTTTGAAGATTCCAGAGTTTTCATTTATGTAGGTCATATTAATTGAGATCTAAAAATATTTATTTATTCATTGAAAATAACAGCAATAAACCCATTAAATGTTAACACAAATGACATATTTTATGAAAAATAATTGTTTTCCAAAGCAAAAAAAATGATAAGAATATTATTGTTTTATATATTTTTGAAAGAAATGTTTGGCTAAAGGAATACAGCTGGATTCTCATAATCCTACATCTAATTCATTGTTATAAATAATTTTAGTGAAAATTATGAAAAAAGTATTAATTATAAGTGACTTTCTCAGGGTCACACATCTAGTAACTATCTGAAGTTGGATTTGAATTCAGATTTTCTTAACTCCAGAACCAGCACTCTAGCTATTGTGCCAACTAGGTATTCCTCAATGACCTCATGAAGATAAGTTGTTGAAAAAGAAAGAAGTATTTTAATAAGCAGACAATGTTTTAGTATTATCATGAAAATAATTTTGACCTTGCAATCCCCTGAAAAGATCTTGGGTGTCCCAGGGATCTTTAGACCAGATTCTGAGAGCTGATGAATTAGAGCTTTACCAAAATCAAACTGAGAGTCTTAGGACAGTAGTCTTCAAAGTGTGATAGAAATACATCAGAGGGTGCACAAGATAATCCATTACTTCTTTGAGAGTTGAACTCATTCTTTCTTGTCTTCTCTCATTGGATTTAGAAAAGGAGGTTCTATTGAAAATTTTGAGGATGTATAGCTTGTAAAAAAGGAGATTTTGAGGGGATATCATCACTTTCTTCAAGTATCTGAAGGACTTGTTTCTATAGAGAGGACCAATGTAATTTACAGTTTCTATGGATTGTCATCCAGACGACTTCAACCTGCTGAGTTTCAGCTATAAAGATCCAGCTCCATTATAGCCTGAAGTCTTCAATTACTTAAGAGGAAAAATCTGTAGCTACTGTACAGCAAGACTATCTTAAATACAACTCTACTATTCTTTTCTGAATTATCACACAACAGTCTCTGTCCCATCCTTCCCTTTCTTCCTTCCAGCCTGATCCTCTGAACAAGCTCTCAATTTCTTCTCTCTGTGACAAATAAAGCCATTCAAGATAGTTATGACCATGAGCCAGGTACCCATGGCAGCTGTGTAGACATTACTGGGAAACTTTTCCCAGCCCATACTCAATACACACCTATCTCCCCTCTTTGTAATCTTTTTATCACATCATTGTGATTGGTTGGCTTTGTGTGTTGTGACAGAGAGTGACAATATTACCTAACTAATTTTCTGTTTTTGATGGGAGGAAATGGTTTTTCAAATAGAAATTCACTTGCTTGGCTAGCTACATGGATCAAATTAATTGAATAATTGATTATTACCAGTTATTACTCACAGTTCATTTTATTTCCATAATATGCACAGAAATTTTTAAAAAAGCCTATTCAATCATATTGCTCTCTTGAATATTATTATATTTTATTATTATTATATTATATTTTAGTGAGACAAAAAGCAGTCTTATTTGACCTACCCCTGAGTCATAGATCTAAAGAATGACTATCATGGAATCCTGAGAGTGGTAACCATTCAGTGAAGTGGGTACCTGGCAATTGTCACTTTCAAAAGGGAAGTATGGTAGGAAATTAGCTAACTAAGAGATCATTTTATTGAAAATCTCTTCATCTCTCTGTCCTGGTAGGGCAAAAATATAAATTCTACATGGATGCAGTCCAGTGTTTCTGCTTTCTTTCACTAAGCCTCTGATCTCAGTCATATCAATGGAGAAATCTAGAAGGAATTAACTTGCATCTCATTTATCTCAGCTGGTATAGGATAAATTCTAAGCCAGTGGTTGGCAATTTTTCAGGAATCTGCCTCCTGTCTCTTTGTCATACCAGGGGACAGGAGATGAGTGATTTAGTATGACTTAAGGGGCATTAGGGTTCACCCAAATCTCCTACCCCCACCAAATGGCTGAAGTTCTATCAACTAGAACAAAGGATTCTTCACCTTGTGTGTGTGTGTGTGTGTATGTGTGTGTGTGATGGACCCCCTTAGAATGTTGGTGAGGCCTAAGAACTCTTTTCTCAGAATAATGCTTTTACATGCATAAAATTAAATACATATAATTACAAATGAAATCAATTAAATTAAAAAAGAGAAAAGCTGATTGAGTACAAAGTTGTTTAAGATATGATTCATTCCCTGAACATATATTCTAATAGGAGGAGACATATATGCAGAGAACTATGAAATTATATGTGACAAGTGGATAAAGTTGGGAAGCCATGACAAGAAATGCTGTAGGAAGTCAGCAAGAGATGAATAGATGGACTGTTGAATAGTAGTGAGGACCTAATTCATGTCTAGATTTCCTTTTTAAATTGAGGTAAAAGGTGAAATTTTCCCTTATGAAATTGGAGAGCTGGCTGTCTCCTAGCAAAAGGAAGTGCCAACGGCCAGTTGGTTATTTATTTCTTTCCAGCCCTCTATTTTTATGATGGGTTGTAAATGAGGATGTTGGGGAGCTAATAAAGAAAATGGCACCAAGGCAAATAAATAGCAGAGTCCTTGCCCATGTGGCACCTGTAGTCTAAAGGTGCTCATGATGCAATCTTAAGGCTTATTTGTGGCCCCAGAAAGGGGTGGGGCAGCAAAGGAGTAGAACCCAGGACAGCCAAGAGATAAAGGGAGGCAAGTACTTCTCTCTTTGTCTCTCTCACTATGTCTCTCTTTTGTCTGTCTCCCTCTCCCCTCCTTTCTCCCCCTCCCTCCTTCCCTCCCTCTCTCTCTCCCTCCCTCTCTCTCTCCTTCCCTCTCTCTTTCTCTCTTTCTTTCTCCCCCTCCCCTCAAAGTATGAATGGATATAATCTATGAACAGGAGAACCAGAATATTTGGGGAGCAGAACTGTGGGAGGATAAGAGAACTGAGGACAGAATTCATAGTCACTTTGGAGAAGTAGAGATTAACATGGATTAGTTAATGCCATTAGAAGATCCTAAAGTCAAAACAAAACTGTGAGAACAAGGTCAGCAAACTGAACTGGAGCAAACAAGAATGGACACTTCAGGGATGGCGTTAGTTGCTAGTGAAAAGTCTTTCCAGAATTAACTTTCTGGTCTTCTATTGTGATAATGTAATTAGGAAGCAGCCAACATTGCATAGAAAAATACAAAGATCTTTAAAAAGGTTAAATAGATAAAAATGAAGGATGACAATATTGCAATGACAAATGTAGACTGGAGAGTGGTGGGCTGTAAGCAGAGATGTAGGGTAAGAATTTGAGATCCAGTCCTCCAAGGTTCATTTGAAGACAGAATATGCTGAGGAAATATGATCACTATTTTAATTAGCTATATGGAAGAAAGGATTGAATTTGTTCTTTGCCCTAGAGTGCAAAAATAGGAGCACTGAGTAGAAGCTACTGCAACAGGTTTTGGTTTAAGGGAAAATTTCCTAAAAAGTAGAGTTATTGAAACATAGAATGGGCTACTTTAGAAAGTAGTGAGCTCACTAAACAGTAGAGGACACCAAGCAAAAGCTGAATTATTACTTATTCTAAATATCACAAATGGGATTTGTGCTCAGCTTTTTGAAGCCCCTTCCATCTCTAGCAGTAAGTGAATCTCTAACTCCAATAGGATACTTAAGTCTAGGGTTCATAAATCTGGAAACTCTTGTTTGCAATCATCTGGTTGTTAGAGCTACATGAAAAGAAACAATTGCATGTTAGGCAATTTATTTTTGCATTAGCTTTATAGACAACATATATAGGATTACTAAATTTCTTAATTTTTCAGTTGTATGTATAAGTGTATAGAAAAGTAGCAGCCTCTTATTGTCATGTCTAAGAATATAACTTCAGATGGAAAAGATTTTAAAGATCTAGTTTAAATTGCCATAGTTTTCTATGAAATATGAGGGACCAGAAAGAGAGTAATTTGCCTAATGTAACAGTGTTCTCTCTCTCTCCCTTCTTCCCCCCTCTTCCTTCCTTCCTCCCTCCCTCCCTCCCTCCTTTCCTTTCTTTCCTTCCCTCTTTTCTTTTTCTTTCTTTCTCTCTCTCTTTTCTTTCTTTCTTTCTTTCTTTCTTTCTTTCTTTCTTTCTTTCTTTCCTTTCTTTGTCTCTCTCTCTCTCTTCCTTCCTTCCTTCCTTCCTTCTTTCCTTCCTTCTTAGCTTTTCTTCCTTTTTTTTCTTTCTCTTTCTTTCTTATTTTCTTCCTTCCTTTCTTCTGTTCTTTTTCCTTCTTTCTTAGCATGGAAGTGTGAGGGCTACTTAGGTGTCCAATTCCTTTGCTAATCAACATGGGAGCTTTGGAATGTTCTATTTCTGATCTATTTTAACCTTTCTTAGGTGAACTGACAGCTGACCCCCTTACTGTCTTCCAAGGTTTCACTATAGTGGTGCTAAATTTAATGCAATTATTTGATTAACTTGGTCCATTGAAGCTAGGAACTTTAGAACTCTATAGATTCTTTAGCCTCAGTCTCTCTAGTAGCTTGGATTTCAAGAGTGAGTCACTACATTCAAAAAGTCACATAACTTTCAGTATCTCCTTCTTAATAAAGAAGAGATTCAAAATGAGTAACTATACAATAACAAGCCACCTCTGAAATGAAACATAAAAATTCCTCTAGTAACTAATTTCTAATCCTTTTTTTTGCACAAATTAATCTATATAATAATATTTCTTTGAAAAATACTAACAATTTATCAGCCCCCAAATTATTAAACTATATGATCTAAAACTTGGTACATATCAAAGCTTTAGGAACTTAACAACATATTACTGTAGGGATGGTATTAATTCTATTGTTTTTTTTCCTGTCAACTAAAAATTATAGTAAAAGCTTAGCTATTAAAAATGTTTATTACTAGATTTTTCCCCTACTTAATAATGGTTAATGGTAACTGATATGCATAAAAATGATTTGCAGCCACATTCTGAATCAATGTTAAGTACTATGCATTAGGATTATAAAGATCTTGGTTTATATTCTTGTTCACTGGAAGGCCTGGATTCATTGGAACCCATGGGAGTCCATAGATATCTCCAGGTTATAGAATCCCTGCACGGGCTTTTGAGGAATATCGTGTGGAGACTCTTCCTTAGTGAATGAAACTCTAAACAAGATGCTATATAGGACAGAATGCTGATATTAGAGTTGTGTTGGAAGAAGTTAGTCCATGGGGGTATGAGGAAGGAAGAATAGACTAGGGACTCAATTATCTGTCCAAATAAACTTTTCCCTTCACGGTTTAGGAGCAAATACTGTTCTGAGACTCCCACTCTGGAAGAGCTGATATATTCAATACTAGAGGAAACCATGAGGAATACTTGACTTGGCTGGTGATTGGAGCATGAGCACTTTAGACATAACCTTTATATAACTAACCTGGCTCCAGAACTTGTCTGACCCCTATTGTAACTACCAGGAAGGCCATCTTATGTTTACTATGTCTTTTCTTACCCAATATTTTACTTAGCAATTGGTAATCAATCAATATTATCTTTATCATTATAAAGATAGATAGCAATATGACTCTACTCAGAATTTTTATGGCTATGAATTGAAGGCTGGCCATGCTGAAACTTCCTTCTCTGAACATTGTCACATTACAATCATTCTTCAAGTGTTCCTATCCCCTTTTCCTAATTTCAGTTTTGTTCTCTGGAATCCATGTTCTATGGTAACAAATTGTTTTTCATATTAGATTTATGTCCTCTCTTCAGAAATTACTTTATGTTTTGTATTTATAGGTGTGCATGTTGTTTTTCTCCAATAGAATATGAGCTCCTGGATTACGGTAGGGGCTGTGACATTTATCTTTGTGTCATCAGAATCAAGCATAGTATATGTATACACTAGTACACAGCAGGAATTTAATAAATGCTTACTGAATTGAATTGAATTAAACTAAATCATTGCAGTTAGAAGTATCTCAATTGATGTAAACTGACTAAGTACTTGGGTCAATAAAGCCCTAGCATGGTTAAATGTCAGCCCAGAACATGTGAGGGAATATCAAATATAAGAGCACAGAATGGGAGCACTAAATCTCTGAATGGGGAAAGAGGTGTTTTTTTGTTTGTTTGTTTTAGCTTTTTATTTTCAAAATAGATAATTTTCAAGTCACCCTTGCAAAACTTTGTCCAAATTTTTTTCTTACTCCCTTCTTCCCATCCCCTCCCTTAGACAGCAAGTAATCCCATATATATTAAACATGTAAAATTCTACTATACATATTTCCACAATTATCACACTGCACAAGAAAAATCATTAAAAAAGGAAAAAATGAGAAAGAAAACAAAAAACAAGCAAGAAACAACAAAAAAGTTGAAAATACTATGTTGTGATCCATACCCAGTCTGAAGGGGTTGTTTAAGATGTATGTGTATGTAGATATGTGTATATATTTAAACATGCATGTATGCACAGATATGTGTGTATATATGTTGGGTTGTGTGTATATGCATGCAGGTTTATATATATATACATATATGTGTGTGTATGTACTTTATATATATATGTATGTATATATAAATATATCCATCAATGAATAGAGGACAGGATGGAGAAAGAGGAGGAGGAAGGAGAGAAAACAAGGGAGAGAGAAAAACAGAGAGACAGAGAGGTGAAATGTAATTAAGTGAATCAGAGGAGATTTAATAGGAATTATGAGTAGGACTCATAGAGTGTGCTCTGGGACTCTATGGATAAGGTTTTTTGAGTTCAATTTTGCTCTCCCCTTTCTCCCTTACCCCAGTAGGGGTAATTTCCTAAAAAGAAAAGAAAGTTTAGGAGGGGAGAGGGAATGAGACTGGTGTCTGAATGACAATGGTATGATTATGGATGACAGGTCTTTAGCACCCAAATCATAGACCTGCTATAGAGTGGTTGATGTTTTTGTCAAATAATCAGCCAAGGTTCAGGCCTTGATATGTATACCATTTGAGATCATCCCTTTATTTTCATCTCTGTTCTTCTACAAGGCTTGTTTGGGAAAGCTCAGAAACTTGAGTCAGGTGGTAAGATGGAAGAGTTTGACTTCAGAGTTGAAAAATAGGCTTCAGCTTCTCTGCTAGGTGAGGGGGAGGCAGTCAGAGATGTTACTCATACTGCCTGGTGAAAAAAAAAAACCTTCTGAAAATTTATGTTGTTAAAGCATTATTGCTCTTTCTATTTTTTCTCTCTTCATCAGTGTAGAATTGCTCATAGATTTCAGATCGGGAAGGGACTTCAGCAGTCATTTAGTACAATCTGTACTCAAAAGGGACTCTCCATTACAATTTATATGGTCAGGCTTGACCAAGCCCACTTTCTGTGGTTCAGGTTTGGGAAAAAAATGAGGTGTACACAGTTCTTAGTTCTGCTTTCCTCTGACCATTATCTTGTCTTTCTCTTAGAAGTCTACAGAATTGTGTATGTTTGGAATTTATTGCTGAAATGTTCTGGTGATACTATTTTCAAGATTAAGAAATAGAGTGGGAGTGTTAGGAATCTTGAAAGGAAGAATATGGTTGATTACATTAGAGACATGGTGATTAAACAATAACAGGAAGGGTTTGGTTAAACTTTAGGAGAACTTCCTGATTAAATAGTATAAGATATTGGAAAAGAGATTGAAGAAATTTGGAATGTTCTAAAATGAAAAGAGAATATTTATGGGGGATGTGATTACTGTTTTCAAATATCTGAAGAAATCTTAGTGAAAGAGAGATTAGATATAATCTGTTTGGCCCAACGAGCAGAATAAGGATAAGGAATGGAAATTACAGACAAGTATACTTAGTTTTGAAAAAAGGAGAAAATCTTCAAACATTAGAACTATACAAAAAGGAAAGACTTCCTGAGGTTGTTCCCTATCACTGGAGATATTGGCAATGTTTGATAGAGGGTTTTTGTTCAGGTGCAATTAGATCTAAATGACTTCATAAGTCCCTTACAACCCTTATGTTTTTCAAATATTCTCTAGAAGCTTTATAAGTGGGAGATTTATTTTGGTATAACTATGGGAATACATGACAGTTGGTAGAAAAACCTGGCCCACAATTATTATTAACTAACTCTCCAGGATAACTTTTATAGTACTAATACTAGCTATTAATAGCATGATGAGAATTGAAAGAAATTTATTCACTCCCAAACTTAGTATCAAACAGGCCTATTGGAGTTACTGCAAAGAGGAAGATAGCCAAAAAACAAAAATAAAAACAAATGTCTAACAGATTAAATCTAAGTAATTTTTGCTATTTTAACTGAGTGAGGCTGTAGATTTGACTCACAAAAAAGCAGCAATAGCCCTGAAGTTATGAGCCACCTCAAAAATGGGTTGTTATCATTTTATTGTTGGGGAAAGGTTTACATAGCTGTGGGAAAGACTAGTGGTTCAGGAGAGAAGCAGCTTAATGTTCAGAGGATAAAGCAATTCCACATAGGGTATCAGCAGACTAGCAGATATACTTTTTGTAGGACTGCAGTAAGTGGTAATTTCAGAGGCAGAAAAAACTTCTAGCTATTATGCAACTGTAGGAGCAAAGTTGTCTGCCTCAAATATGTTTCTTCCCTATTTTCTCTGAGTAGCAAGGGGATCTTCAGGAGAAGTTTCTTTGTTTTTTTTTTGTTTGTTTGTTTTCTTTTGGAGATGCCTTTTATTAAATGCCTTTGATTTAAATAAAAGTTTTCTTTAGTTGATATAACAAAGGAGAAAGGAGATAGGTGCTTATGAGTTGAAGTTTTGAATAGATGTTGAGCCTTGATTCAAAGATTATGTTGATTCTAGATATAGCTTTCAGGGGTCACAAAAGAGCTGAAATAGACCTGAACATATAGTTTAATTCACAGAAAAGTTGCTATCACCCCACTTTTGAGAAGAGGTCACTTAACACCTTCAATTTAGGAAAGAAGTTTTTTGATACAAAAGAGAAAAAAGAAAATTTTTTTCTTTCTGAGTAGTTTAGGTACAGTTCTTCTTATTGTCAATGTGTTGGCTCAGATGATATGACAATCCTCCTTGTAGCATAAAAATCTTTGTTGTCCTGCAATGAAGTTTGTCTTCTCAGATGTCCCTCTTATACTTTAAAGTTTCCAGAAAATAATTGAAAAAATGCCAGGGTTGTTAGGGACCTCAGAGGTCATTTAGATCTAACTTCACCTGAACATAAATCCCCTAACAGACATTTGAAACATTTCCAGTGAAGGGGAATGACTCCAGGAAGTCTTCTCTTCTTAGATAGCTCTAAGGGTTTGAAAGGTTTTCTCCTTTTTTGCAGTCCTAGTTCTGTAATACTTGGATCTTCTCACATTTAGATTATCTTAGGCATTGTATGTTTTTGTTTTTGTTTTCTGGTAAATTTATTTATTTGTAATATACATTGCTTTATGAATCAATCATGTTGGGAGAGAAAAATCAGAGCAAAAGGGAAAAACCATCAGAGAAATTTAAAAAAAAAAAAAGGTGATTTGCATTCAGTCTCCTTAGTTCTTTTTCTGGATGCAGAGGGCATTTTCTGTCCAAAGTCTATTGAATTGCTTTGGATGGCATTGTATGTCTTGGTACAATGAGTTTCCTTTTTTTTTGTGAGGATCAAGTGAAGTAATGCATACAAAAGACTTCACAAAACTTAAAGCAGCATGTAAATGTCAATTATTATTTTCAAGACTATATTATTCTTAGCAATCACCACAAGCTGGTCAAAAAGCTAGTAATGCCCATCAGTTGGAGAATGTCTGAATAAGTTATAGTATATGAATGTTGTGGAATATTATTGTTTTATAAAAAATGATCAGCAGGATGATTTCAGAGAGTCCTGGAGAGATTTATATGGACTGATGCTAAATGACGTCAGTAAAACCAAGAGAACATTGTACATGGCTACAGCAAGATTATGTGATGATCAACTCTGATGGATGTGGCTCTTTTCAACAGTGAGATGATTCAGGCCAGTTTCAATGGTCTTGTGTTGAAGAGAGCCATCTGCACTCAGAGACACTGTGAGGACTGAGTAAGGATCACAAAATAGTATTTTCAGTTTTTTTTGTTGTTGTTTGCTTGCATTTTGTTTTCTTTCTCATTTTTTCCTTTTTGATCTGATTTTTCTTGTGTAACATGATAATTGTGGAAAGATGTATAGAAGAATTGCATATGTTTAACCTATATTGGATTACTTGCTATCTAAGGGAAGAAGTGGGGGGAAGGGAAGGAGAAAAGAATTTGGAACACAAGGTTTTGCAAGGGTGAATGTTGAAAATTATCTTTGCATATGTTTTAAAGATAAAAAGCTTTAAAAAAGTTAGTAAAGCTTTCTAGTGTGTGCTGCTGGACTAGATAAAATAGAACTCATGGAGTTTACAAGAGCCTTGCTTACTTTCTCCCAGTTACCCATCTCTGAGACATTTTCCTCTTTGACACCACATTAGCACTAAAAATCTTTGTTCTTGGGGGCAGAGAACATGGCCCTCTCTCCTCCTATTCTATATTCTTTTCTTCATCATGCTTATAATGGAAGAGAGGAGAGACAGCCACCCAAGAGTTACAAAAAAATCTAACAAACTGATAGGCTAGAAGAAGGTAGGAAGAAAGATAAATTAACTTGTAGTCAGGAGATATGGATTTCAGTCATGGCTCTGCCATTAACTAGCCATGTGACTAAACCTTCATTTTCAGATCTGTAAAATAGGAATGGATAGCACAATCAGACCTTCTTATCTCATCACAAAGCTGTTAGGAGGATCAAATGAGATAATGTATTTGAAAGCTTTTGTTACCTTAACAGTTTTATGCAAATGAAGGATTTATCATTTTTTATTGTGCTTGCAAAAAAGTGAAGTCACTCTATTAGAACTGAGAGCAGCTCTAAAAAAGTCCCTATACAAATGTAAATTAAAATTTTATTATCTTTATTTCATATGGAATAATCAAAAGGATGATGTATTCTGAGTTAGAAAATGTGAACTCAAATCTTGCCTCTGCCATTTATTGTATAACCTTGGGTATAGTATGTGACAGTTGTGATCCTTTTTCTGTATGGATTAAACTAGATAGTGATAAATTTTCTTCCAATTTTCAAATTCAACAGCTCTGGACATCAGTTTCTTTGTCTGTGAAATTACAATGACTAGTTGGTGGAACTGTGAACGGATCCAACCATTCTGGAGAGCAATTTGGAGCTACGCTCAAAAAGTTATCAAACTGTGCATACCCTTTGACCCAGCAGTGTTTCCACTGGGCCTATATCCCAAAGACATCTTAGAGGAGGGAAAGGGACCCACATGTGCAAGAATGTTTGTGGCAGCCCTTTTTGTAATGGCTAGAAACTGGAAACTGAATGGATGCCCATCAATTGGAGAATGGCTGAATAAATTATGGTATATAAATGTTATGGAATATTATTGCTCTGTAAGAAATGACTAGCAGGACAATTTCAGAGAGGCCTGGAGAGACTTGCATGAACTGATGCTGAGTGAAACGAGCAGAACCAGGAGATCATCATACACAGCAACAACAGTATTACATGATGATCAATTCTGGTGGACATGGCTCTCTGCAACAAAGAATTGTCTCAAACCAGTTCCAATTGTTCAGTGAAGAAAGCCATATACATCCAGAGAGAGGGATATGAAATATGGACCACAACATAACATTTTCATGCTCTCTATTGAGGTTTGCTTACATTGTGTTTCCTTTCTCATATTTTCTTTCTTTTTTTCTTGTAGATAGGATTTTTCTTGCACAACTTCTCAAGTATTTCAACATTATTAACATGTAGTGGACTTCCTGCCATCTAGGGGAGGGGAGGGGACTGGGAGTAAAAGTTGTAATGGAAAGCTTTGTAAAAATCAATGCTGGAGAACTACCCATACATATGTTATACAAATAAAAAGCTTTAATAAAAATAAAAAATAAAAAAAAGAAATTACAATGACTAAATGACTTCTAAGGTTCCTTTCAACTCTAAATCTGTAATCCCATTCTCTTCCCCCTCCCTCCCCAATATTATTTTATTTTTTCCAATTACATGTAAAGATAGTTTTCAACATTCACTTTAATAAGATTTTAAGTTTCAAATTTTTTTTCTCCCTTCCTCCCTCTACTCCCCCTCCTCAATTTGGCAAAAAAAAAAAAAAAATATATATATATATATATATATATATTGTTATTAAACACATGAAACATTTTCATATTAGTCATGCTGTGAAAGAAGAATCAGAGAAAAAGGAAAAAACCATGAGAAAGAAAAAAATGCAAAAAAAATGAAAATAGTATGCTTTGATCTTCATTAAGACTCCACAGTTCCTCCTCTGGATGTATAATAACATTTTCTATCACAAGTGTTTTGGAATTTTCTTTAATCATTGTATTGCTGAGGAGAGCTAAGTCCATCAAAGTTGATGTGATCCCATTCTTAAAGGAGGGAACAGCCCTTATGCATACCATCCTCCATCACCCTCAAGTTCAAAATTATATAGTTAGATTACTGGCCTAGGAAACAGGGTAATCTGCCTTTTTATCCTCAAATTTTCATGTATCACCTTAGCCAAACCACTATTCCTCTTTCAGTTTCCTTTTTTGCAAAATGAACCATTTAGATCAGAGACCAGATGACATCTAAGGCCTACCTTGCAGCTCCAGGATTCCTTGTATACTCAGGGGGTGATGTTTTGACAAGTTAAATTTCCCTGAGACCCTGTTCAGAGACCCCTAATCCTGAATAGCACTTTCCCTCCTAGTTTTATTTACATTATCAACACAGCAGACATAGTGTCAATTATCAGTTTCTGGACAACTGAGACCAGGCTCAAATAAGTGCTTTCCCCAAATTTGTCTGCAGAAGGAAGGACAGAGGTGGGTCCCTCAGCAGGCAGCCAATTAGGTGAAAGGAACTGGACTGGATAGTATCCATTTAGGGCTACTTCAATCTGGGTCCATTCCAGGTGCTGAAGAAGATAGCTTGGTTTGTGCGGGAAGCTACCTTTAAGCTGTTTATTACCTCCCTGAATTACTAAGCAAATATTGACAGAAGGATCCAGTATCCCCAATGAGCTACCTGTTGTCTCACTTGGCACATCCCTTCAAGGGGGTGATAGTGGGACTTGGCTGTCTCAGTAACCCCTGAGGAGCAATTTTATGTCAGACAAGGAGGGAAAATGCACAAAATAGGTAGAGACATGCCTTTAAAGGCCCTATGAACATAGATTTTCTTCTCACGAAGCCCAGAAAGCCTTCAGTGATAGACTGATATAACAGGTGGCTTCACTAGAGGCAGGAAAGACCCAACAATTTCATGGCACCACTTATGATAAATTACCTCAATTTTCTCATCTATAAAATAGCAATAGAGCACTATTTTTTATCTCTCTTCTGAAAGGGAAGGGGGAAGAGAGAATTGGTTTAGGTCTTGGAAGTTCTGTAAAAGTTAGTTAATCAACAAGTATCTAGCAAATCCCTACTATAGTCTAAATTCTGTGCTATGTGCTAGGAATATAAACTCAGAAATGAAATAGTCTTTATTCTAAGGGAATTTACATTATAGTAGAGTAAGCAACATGTACATATATGTATATATGTATAATATATAAATATTCAGATATATGCAAAAATATACAAAATAAATTAAAAGTCTTTTTTTTTTTTTTTTTTTCCCCTCACAGGGGAGCCATTAGGCACTGAGAGAAGGAGTTGGAGGGGGCATTATTAAAGTTTGTTGTTAGTCTTTTTCAGTTGTGTCCAGCTCTTCATGATCCTTTTGGGAGGGGGAAGTTTTTTGGCAAAAATACTGGAGCAGTCTGCCATTTCTCATTTTATAAATGAGGAAACTGAGGCAAACAGGATTAAGTGGCTTGTCTAGAGTGACACAGCTAGAGTCTGAGACCAGATTTAAACTCAGGTTTTTTTCTGACTCCAGATTCCCACACACTACCAAGCCACCCAGCTACCCTTATGAGAGGTAGGAAGGGTCATTTGAGCTGAACTTTGAAGGAGGTTTTGAAGGAGGCTAGGGATTATAAAATAGAGAGATGTTTAGGGTGCATTTCAGGTACTTGGGTAGTGGAATGTTGTGAGGGATCTCAAGAACATTTTTCTACAGAAGACAAAGTGGACTATGCAAAGGAGAATAATGTGTAATAATGTAGACCAAAGTCTGATTGTGAAGGACTTTAAATACTTAAGGAGTATAAATTTGATCCTAGAAGTAATAAGGATCCATTGGAGGTTCTTGAAGAGAGTGTTCTCATGAGAGCTCTACTTTAGGAATGTCACTTGTTAAGGCTATATATGGAGAATAGTTAGGCTATTGCAATATAAGATACTTAATTGAAAAGTCCTGGTATGCTTGTTTTTCTTCTGGACCTCTAACTGCTTAAAAATCAATTTACTTAACACCAGTTTTTGACCTGGTTCTGCAGAATATCTCAGTCTCAAACAGCAATTCAGAGAGGTCAGTTATATTGATTTACCAGCTGAATTTCCTCTGTCATGCAACAGTTGTGTTTTTTTGTTTGTTTTGTTTGTTTGTTTGTTTTTAAAGAAGCCCTAGCTCTTTCCAACCCTTCCTCTTGCCAGTGAAACATGTGTGGGGCTTCTGTGTTGGCCCCTTTTTGCAAATTTTTTGGCAAAGATGAGACAAATAGCTTCTGTAGAAATTATTTATTTAGTGTTAATGGGGTAAAGCTAGACCCTGATTAGACACTTCATATAAACAGGATCAGTCCAAACACAGCTATTTGAAACCAGAGATTTCCTATGACCCCGGGAATTGTACCAAGAGCCAGAGATGTCATATTTATAGAAACTCTGTTAATTTTGTTCCATGTTTAATCCCAAATATAACAAACCCAAGAATCGCCCTCAGTGAGGAGAATTTTTGATGGATTAAACCGAGGAGGGAGCAATACCCCTTGTAGTTGTATTCATGAATCTGGAAGCAACAGCTGGAAGTGCGTGGAGAAGTGGAAGCTGTGAAGGTGTGGATGTCTGGCTTCCAAGAAGCCAGAAAATAAGCCAATTAATTAAAAATAATAAATACTTAATTTTCCCAAGCCCTTCTGAAGGGATTGCTTGGAGAACTCTGTAAAATGTTCATGATTTGAGGAATTCTCCATCACTGTTAGAAGTCTATAATCTTCAAAATAGAAGAACTCTTCTGGAGTCAGAGGACTTGGATTCGAACCTACTTCTCATACTGCATGCATAGTTGTAGTTTAGTCAGTTAAGCTTTCTGAGCTTCAGTTTGCTCATCTGCAAAATGAAGAGATTGTATTAAATGTTCTTTAAGGTTCCTTTCAGTCCCAGATTCTATGGTTCCGGGAAATTATCTAGGCTTTTAGATGGGATGTTATAGGCTAATATCTCAATCTGAAATGTTGAACTGAAGTTGAAGCCTCAGTAAGAAGCAGAAATGCATTGTTGGCATGGAACCTCTGTGTGTGTGTGGAAGGATATATTATAAGGAAGAGCTCACAACCAAAGTTGGTGAGTCCTTTTAGAATCTCGGACTGGAAGGAGGGTCCAAGGAATTTAGGGAAGCACTTATCATGTCTGGGAACTCTTTGGGGTCTAGGAGAACAACCTAATATTGGTATTGCATATGTAGCTGAGTTACTAACTTTCTGGCCATCTATATTAAGAACCTTCTCTTTGTTACCTGTATGTGTCAATAGGCAGTTATACATGGAAAAAAGGATATGGAGCTAGCATTGATTGGAGTCTGGAAGAACTAGGTTTAAGCTCTGTCTCTTAGATATCCTAATTATGGAACCATGGGCAAATTACTTGACTTCTTAATACTCCCAGGTCATTGTCTAAAACTATTACAGGAATAGGAATTAATGGAAGGAATTTCTGCCCATGGATTTTTTCTGTATCAATGAGACCACAAGTCCCAATATACTTGTGCTTATTCAGTGGACCATTGTTGGTGATCAAGGATGTTGAGGTGAGACAGGGCCATCAATCTGCTCTCTTTTGAAAGAAATGTTGGGCATTTCTGGGTTACAAAGGAAAACAAAAGGAAACCCCAATTATCTGCTCATTTATAAATCATTCAGATAGTTAAACAATTGATACTATCTGAAGGTAAAATGGGTTTTCTCTTGAGATAATGAGCCCTCTGCTTGAGAAGAGACTGAGAACATTTGTAAGAGTTGTTCTATGATATCCATCCTTTTTCTTTTACCACTTTAATGTGGGGCCTCTCTTATTACTATCTGCCTAGATTACCTCAGTAACTTTCTAATAGGCCCTTTCATTTCCAGTGTCATCTGTGTCTTTACTTTCAGCTCATGTCTAGTCTTCTGTATGTCCCCACCAGCTGCCTTGCTCCACTGAGTACCTTCCTTCTTCCTACTTTTCCCTTTATGTTTTGACAGTCCCTATTAAAGGGTAAGGGACAATTAAGTGATACAGTGAACTGGATCTGGAGTCAGGAAGACTCATCTTCCTGAGTTCAAATATGGTCTCAGACACTTACTAGCTGTATAACCCTAGGCAAATTACTTAATCCTGTTTGCTTCAACTTCCTGTTCTGTAAAATGAGCTGAGGAACAAAATGGCAAACCATTCCAATATCTTTGCCTAGAAAACCCCAAATGGGGTTATGAAGAATCAAACATCACTGAAGAACAACTGAACAATAACAAAATTAGAAGATAAGCTATTTGGAAGAATCAGCTTTTTTTTTTTTTTTTTTTTTTTTTAGTCTCTAGCATTTAACACAGTGCCTGGCAACACAGGCTGTCTATTTATCTATCTTTTTTATTTCTCTTTAATGCTATGGGCAGAATATGTGTGTATATATTTTTTTTAACAGAATAATTATCTGTCAAATTCATGTTATATCTCTGTGTAAAAATCTTTAATAGCTCCCTATTGCTAACGACTGCAGTTCAAACTTCCTTATTTGGCATTCAAGGCCTTGAACATTTGACATATCCTACTTTTTTGACCTTATCTCATGATTTTTCTCAATGGACTTGAGACTTCGATTAACTAGAAAACTCTCTGGCCCCTAAAGGACATCCTGTGCTTTCCATGTATATGTTCATACCTTTTCCTATACCTAAAATGCCCTCTATTTTCTTCTATGCCTATTGAATTTCTATGCTGCTGACTCATAGAACTAGTAGGTTTTAGAAGCCACCTAGTTTAACTCAAACTGGAAAAAAAAAAAATCCACTCTAAGTTATCCCTGAGACAATGGAATTATATTTTAAGAACTACAAAGATGGGGGATTTACTATTTGCCAATGCAGCCATTTAGGTTTGGGGAAATGATTTCTTACATCAAGCCTAATTTTCCTTTCTGCAACTACTACCTGCTTACTCTAATTCTAATCTTCTTAATGTAACTTATATAACCTCAGTGTTTTTTACTATTATATTGTACTACTGACTTGGACTAATCTTGCAGTCCACTAAAACGATGATATCTTTTTCAGACAAACTCTTTTCTGTTTACTCATGCGTTCATGGTGTATTCATGAAATAGATCTTTTTGTGAACCACATAAAAAACATTTATCTTTATAAAACTTTATTCTATTAGATTCAACCCAATGTTCTTACCTGTCAAAATCTTCTTGAATCCTGACTCTAATATCCAATGTTAACTTTCCCTTCAAGTTTTCTATTATCTGCATAATTGATGAGCATTCCATCTGTATGTTTATGCAAGTCATTAATAAAAATACTAAATAATATAGGATCAAGAATAGATGCCTGGGACACTTCAGTGGAAACTTTCCAAGTTTAAAACAAATCATTCATTCGTGATCCAGCCATCTGACTATTCTATATAGAGTACATTAAACTCTCTCTAAGAATCTTTGTATTACAGGTAATCCTATTGGGGTCTATGCAAATTTCTTCTGGGTCCACATAACAAAGGGTTTCCTTCCACCCCCAGTGTAATTCTACTGGGGTGTCACTTGAATTAAGACAAGGCTCAGTTTGAGAGGAAAAAAATAGAACCAGATAAGCTCCAAACTCCCCCAAGGTTCCCCCAAAAAGAGATCAAGCATTTTGGGTTGATTACTTGTGATTGGTTTGCAGGCTAAAAATCTAATCCTGTGAATTTGCAGTCCAACAGGATCTCACAATAATAAGGCAAACAGTCTAGATTTGTTTAAAAGCATTAGAAAAAATATGAGTATTAATTAACTAAGCACCACAGTTTTGAGGATACAAAATCCTTCCTATATTAGCCTAAACATCAATACTTTGAAAGAATTCCATAGTGTAGGAAATATCAATATTTAAACATTTAACTATGCAAAAGTTGTCTCAAATTGGTCATATCTCAAATGCTCTTCCTTTTCTGTTCCTACCACAACCTCCTTGGCTTGTTTTAGATCCCAACTAAAATCCTACATTCTATAGGAAACCATCCTTAATCCTTTTTAGTTCCAATGTCTTCTCTTTGTTATTAATTTCCTATTTAACCTGTGAATAGCTTGCTTTGTGCATATTTGTTTGCATGTTCTCTCCCTTTAGATTATAAACAACTTCAGGGCAGGGAGCAATGTTTAATCTCTTTTTCTATCTCCAGTGCTTAGCATAGTGTCTGGCACATAGTCGGTACTTCATAAATATTTATCAAATGATTGTTCTAGTAATAGAGAAAACACATTGGAAAAGGTGACCATACAAATACAGGCCAAAACAGCAAAGAAAAAAAATTTTCCATTTAAAAACAAGTCATGAGTGGAACATCTCTCTACTAGGACCTTACAGATGTGAAACGGCTGATATTAATCCCAAATGAGACCCCACACATAGCAAGGTTCTGGACTTATTCTGCCAATCTACATAAGCTTTGGTTCCCAGAGCACAGGTGACTTTATCACCATAAATTGTGGTACATTCTCCTTCCTAGGATGAGTGGGTTAAAATTTAAAGTGGATGCTACTAAACATTCTACATAGCAACTTCATTTCTGAATACACTCAAAGACAATTGATGGAATAGATTCTTCCTTACTGGGTTGATTCATTGCAAGGCTGGATTAAGCAGGTCACTCCTCAGGCTTGGCTGCCTGACATCTATGTAGTGTCTCTGCCAACAATCATCATCATCATCATCATCATCTTCTTCTTCTTCTTCTTCTTCTTCTTCTTCTTCTTCTTCTTCTTC
>JAJPUD010003283.1:239914-259169 GCA_023553655.1 Myrmecobius fasciatus | reverse complement strand
GAAATTCCATTTAAAATAACTGTTGATAGTATAAAATATTTGGGAATATATCTGCCAAGGGAAAATCAGGAACTATATGAACTAAAGTACAAAACACTTTCCACACAAATAAAATCAGATCTAAACAATTGGAAAAATATCAAGTGCTCTTGGATAGGTCGAGCGAATATAATGATGACAATACTACCTAAACTAATTTATTTAGTGCTATACCAATTAAACTTCCAAGATACTATTTTACTGACTAGAAAAAATAATAATGAAGTTCATTTGGAAGAACAAAAGGACCAGAATTAAAGGGAATTAATGAAAAAAAAAGTAAATGAAGGTCGCTTAGCTGTAACAGATCTAAAAGCAGCAGTCATCAAAACCATTTGGTATTGGCTAAGAAACAGTAATTGATCAGTGGAATAGGTTAGGTTCACAGGACAAAATAGTCAATGACTATAGTAATCTAGTGTTTGACAAACCCAAAGACCCTAGCTTTTGGGATAAGAAATCACTATTTGACAAAAACTGCTGGGAAAATTGGAAACTAGCATGACAGAACCTAAGCATTGACCCACACCTATCACCATATAGCAAGATAAGGTCGAAATGGATTCATGTTCTAGACATAAAAAATGATATTATAAATAAATTAGAAGAACATACCTCTTAAAGCTTTAAAGCGTGCATATATTTATACTAAAATGGTTGTTTTTATATTATTGGTTAAAGGAAATTTCATTGCAGTTAAGGCAGTTAAAAAAAAGCAGGATTGGAGTAGATACCAATATCTACATGGCATCCACATAGTAGCTGTGTAAAAAAGTATCTTGCTTGGGTCACAAATGGGTGGTAAGTGTCTGAGATAGTATCTTAATCCAGTAGTTCATTCTAACTACATTATTTCATACTTTATCCACTATTCCATTAAGTCTGCCTGTCCCAATCTGAAATCTACAATTTTACTTCCCTTGATTAGACTCTAATAATAAAAATTTCTGACTTAAGCTCCTTTTTGAAGAAAGATTATGGTACACAATGAACAAAGTTTTATTATATCACATACAACCAAACTGTCTTGGGTCTAGTGAGGTTAATTATTATTCAGTATCTCTTTACTGAGTCAGAATCATTACAAGAAAATATGCAGGATTTCACAGGAATGCTCCAAATGTGATTAGATATTTAGACCTTAAAAATAAAAATTAAGAATATTGATCACTGATTATTCAGAAAGGTACAAATTGCCTTTTTAAATTATTCATCATAACTTCTGTATTGTAGGTGAAGATTTCTCAGATGGGTGTTACTTTATGTAATAGTGGTATCCATGAAAAGTTGTTGGCAATTAAAATATTTTTAAATTTAGGTTGTATTTTTATGATTCTTCAGAACTTTTTTTTTCTAAAAGGTAATCTATTTAAGTAAAATAGAATTGGAAGGGTGGGGAGTAATGGAAGACATGATGGGAAGCATGACTAGACAGAAATTTTAAAAAGATTTGAGGGTTTTAATAGACTACAAACTCAATATAAATTAGCAGAATATTGTAGCTACCAAAAAGAGCTCTTGAGATCTTAGGTTGTCTTAAAAGAAGATATCACCCAGGATGAAGAAAGTAATATGTTCCCAATAATGCTCTATTCTAGTCAATCCACATCTAAAATACTATATTCAGTTTGGGGTTTTAGGAAGAGAGTGTGAAGGGTCTAGATTCATGCCACATGAGACTGATTTAAAGAAAATGAAGATGCTTTATTGTGAGAAGAGAAGAAACAAGGAGGGCATGATAGTTATTATTAAATACTTACTTTAAGTAAGTTACATGTGTAAGGGCTAGGAGTTGTGGAATGGAGTGGGTTGTCTTGGGATGGGATTGAACCTTCAATAAGGATCTTCAAGACATGATTGGATAACCATATGTTAGGTGAGATATTTTACCAGATACAACATATCAGATATTTTAGGTAGTAAAGTACTCAATAGTCTTTATCCAAGCAAGCCCTAGACATTTTAGGCCATGATTCCACTTTGAATCCTATATCATTGCTGATTCAGTGTATGCTAAAACTGGGTCTTGTTCTTGTGTTTTCCAGGAAAGATGATTTAGTAGTTACTGTAAAAGATTTCCTACTGCTTTGGTCGAATATTGAGTAAGTTATTTGTTGTAGTGGTGATAGTTTTTGGCTGTGAGTTAAACTGAGTGGCACTTGCTATTCCTTCAAATTTTAAAATTTAGTATATTTTATTGTGAATATATTTGTAAAGTGAATTCTAGTCATTAAGGTATTTTCTGTAAAAATATTATTTTCATTTGGAGTTACTCTCAAAATAAGATATACACACACACACACCTACATATATATATGTATATATATATGTATATATATATTTATATGGGATGCTGAGGGGATAGTGAAGAATCAGAAGCACAAAACTCTTCCATATAAAGCCCCAGAAGTATTCTAGTCTTGATTCACTTTTGACTCTAGTATCTTAGCATGTAAGCCATCATTGTATACTTTTTACATGAAACCCTCTCTCAGGCAACTTATGAAATATGTATTAGGAGGAAATCTATTTGGTGATATGTGGTGCTTTTTATTTAAAAAAATCATAGAAAATTATTAGGACTAGAATTATATTGCTTTATGTTGCCCAAGATAATTTATTTCATTTATAAAATAAATCAAATTTGGTCTGTTTTCCAATTTATATTAGCAGTACAACTCTTCTTAGTCTTGCTCACATGCTACTTAATGATATATTCCACAAATAAAATAGAATACAGTTGGATGAAATTACTTGACTCAACATTTGAGCAAGATAATGGGAAATCTTTTACAGTAACTAATAAATCATCTTTCATGGAAAGCATGAGAACAAAACACTGAATCAGCAATGATATAGGATCTAAAGTTAAAATCATGACCTAAAATGGCCAGGATAAAGAATATTAAGGAATACTTAATAATCTTTACTACTTAGAATATCTGCTTTATGAGCAGATGGCAGACAATCTAAAAGTAAAAAAAAGAAGGAATTATTTAAAATAAAACAGTCAATCAGTAAGTCATTCCTAAACTAAACAACAACAAAATTCAGAGTCGAAGAATTAGTAATTTTTCAATTGACTGTTGCTACCTTTGGTTGGAAAATAAAACATTAAAACAAAAAACATCAATTTGTGCCATATAGTTAATACTGTGTATAATCCCAATGTAATTTTTTTATGTTTTCAGGAAGTAGATAAGAGTATTTGAGTATCTGGGTTATATTTTGCATTAATTGAGTAGTTGAAGAAATGCTTCCAAAAGTGATATCACTATATGTGACTATATTATTAATATTATTAAAATATTAATAACAAGCCACCATGTAACTCCTACATATGCAAAAAATTTATTTTGCAAAAGCAATCAAAGTTAATATGGAAAATGTCCTTTGCATAATGATTCCACATAAAAGGAATATTTTGGTTAAACCCTAAGAAACTTAAAAATGTGAAAAATAAATGTGATAGTCATTGGCTAGCCCTGACTGAGAAATATTAGGGGAAATTTCTTTTTTTTTTTGTAGTTAAGTGATTCTGTGGAAATTAAAAACAAACAAGAAACCCAGTAGTTTTCCATTGTTTCAGTCTGAAGGCTACCTTTGGAAAACTTTTTAAAAATATTCAGTTTAACAGAGTGCAAAAATACCTGTTTATATTACTGATGAGATAAATAAGCTACTCTTTAAAAATTAAATAGAATTATTTATGGTACGCAATGAGAAAGTATGCAATAAATGTGCTATTTATAGGGGAAAAGAAGTATCAAAGAACTTGAGTAGGATTGATGACAGTTTTTGTAAGCACTACCTCATACCTCAATATCTACCCATTAAATCCCGTGGATCAGAAATTTACTTTAATTGTGAATTACAACTTTAGTTTTCCTCTGGGGAAACACATTTATGAAGTAACCTAGAAATATTTAGCTTTCTGACCATGGATGTCATCATTTCCCAACAACTATCCACAGAGTATGAGGTCCCTAAGAGAAGTCCCTAAGAGGAAATTCTTCTGGGTTATGTCATAAAGAATTGCCATGAATTGGAGAAAGACACATATGAAGTATTGTAATTGCTTATCAGAATTTGAAGTTGTGGTTTGTACCAAAATGTATTGACACAGTAACCATGCCTCTATATGTAGCTATAGCTGAAACTCCCATTTCACAATATATATATATATATATCCATTCATATAGAATGAGAAAATTTCTTATATAGTGAGAGTCATCTGAGAGGCCTCTCTCTCTCTCTCTCTCGCTCTTTCTCTCTGTATATATATATATATATATATTATTCCCTTTAGTCCTTTTCATCCTCCCATAAGGTATCATCTCAGTCTTTGGGAGAAAAATGGGTTTGAAATGATACATAGAATATTTGGGGAGGCAGTATTGAAATATTGAGAAAGTAGAATATAGAATTAAGACCTAGGTTTAAGTCCAGAGTGATAACTTACAGAGGTTTGTATCCAATTTCCCAGATTACTCTCCAACATTCCTTATTTCTCCAACTGTTGATGTAACAGATCTGCTGCTGTTGTGAATCTGCAGTACCCATAGGTATCGTTCCTAGTCATTCCACAGTTAATTTTTTGGTCAAAGTAGACCAGAGCATTCATTCAGTTGCTATTTTTAGTCATCTTAAAGTAATTTTTTAATACTTAGGATTCATTTGGTTTACAAAATCAAGAGCTCTTCTCTTTTATTCCATTGAGAAAAAGAGAAATTAGTAATGAGTTTTTAGAAGCAGAAAGGTTTTAGGATAATGAACTCCAATGTTTCATACTGTTTAATGTTTTTCATGGTCACAGAATATAGAAATACGGAAAGATCTGAAAGATTATTCCAAAAACTAAAAGAAACACCCAGAAATATTAAGTAATTTCCTTAACATGACACAGCTATTTAGTGTCAGAACAGATTTGACTTCTTAACATATTTTTGCCATAACTATGTTGTTGCTAAGTCATTTTTAATGTCATGTCCATCATTCCATGGACAAATTTGGAGTTCGCTTGAAAAAGATATTAGAGTGGATTGCTATTTCCTTCTCCAGCTCATTTTACAGATGAGGAACTGAAGCAAATGGGTTTAAGTGACTTGCCCATGATCCCACAGCTAGTGTCTGAGGCCAGATTTGAATTCACAAAGTTGAATCTTCCTGCCTTCAGACTTAGCACTCTATCCATTATACCACCTGTTTCTTCTTAATAAAAAAAAAATTACACTGTTATCACCTTAATAGTATAAATTCCCTTATTTCCTATCATCACCAAATGGGATATATATTGTTACTACAATTTTACAACACTCACTTAGTTGTTAAACCAGTATTAGTGAAATAATGGAAATCCATAAATACTTCATTTGCAAGTGTATCTGCTCAGAATGTTCTTTAACATTTAAAGGATTGTTTGTAATGATAAAATTTGTTTCATACCATTAATATCCAACCAAGTTATTAATGAGTGAATCCTAGTGTTTCAGCATAAATTCAAACTCCAAGAAAAAGAGTAGTTTCTTCTCTGAGTGGTTGGTATAAAGTCTGTTGTGATTCTCAGTTCTTGTTTTAAATCTGACAATGGTGCAGTAATTGTTATTCATTGTTACTGGTTCAGTAGCCACTTTCATAATATTATAAATGAGAAATAAGCCTTTGTTTTCAGTCCTTAATCTCCTCAATATTTTGACAGATTTGAAGTATGACAGTACAGACAAAATAATAATAATAATGATAAAAGAACATGGGAAGTTAAGATATTGCAAACAGCATGGGGACTTTGAATTTTACTTTCCAACATATGCTCTTATTTCAAGTTTGGCAAAACATGAAAATATTTGCTTTCTGAGTAATTTGCCCTAATGACTTTGACATATTTCAGAGAAACACCAGTAACATTGTTCTGCTGCTGTAGAAAACATGACCCTTGTCTACATAGATACCAGCTATTTACTAGCATATTTCAAGACATGAATATTGTGTATCTAAATGTGGCAAGGAATATCAATCATTAGATAATTGGCTTTTGGACAGTACTGAACCATGAAATAGATAACACATATAAAATGGTCCTCAACCTCATTTGAATTCCTTTTGCTTCCACAGTGACTGAGACAGATAGGAGAAAGAGTGGGAAAGTGTTCAAAAATCACATTCAAATAAATTTTAGATAATCTGCAATGGGAGGCATATTTCTGATACCAGTGAACTGTAACCAAATTTAAATACTCCTTATAAATAAAACCAGAAGAAATTGCAGCCAAATGGATGGATAGTTCATAGATTCTTCTTATAGAAGAAACAAGAAATTGACTGGGTATGTTGGTTTTCAGCCTATAATCAATATAACAAGAAATTCAAACAATATTGCTTCATAGGACAGTTGATCATCTCACAGGGCAGTGTTTTTGTTTTTGCTTTTCTCTTTTTTTTAATTTGAAAAAAACAGACAAGAAATACAAACAAAACAAAAGAGAACATTGTCATGTGCCCAGTAGAGCATCAGGGAGGATTACCAACAACAAATTATAAAATCAACAGAAGTATATATATTAATAGAAGAAATTATATTCATGAATGACCATTTTTTTTCTTTACTTCCTCATGAATTGTTCCTTGGTTCCTTGCTGCTCACCTTTTTTACTTTATTCTGTTTTCCCCTTTTTATCCTCTCTACTCCCAAGCAAGTTACATTTAAGAAAAGCTATATTTATGTATACATATATAGATATATAGATGCATACACACATTCACAGCTACCCCACATGTCTTTCCTATCCTTGGTGCCTCTTTAATTGAATTCTTCTCCATAACTTGCCTTGTTATTATTTAACTGACCCCCACCCAAGAATCTTTTCCTTTTCTTCTTCCCCTTCCCTTTGCTTCCTCATCTGCCCAACCCTCCCCCTTATTTCTTTTATAGATTTTGGAGGGTGCTATACCCTTCATGGCACATACATACATACATATATATACATACGTACTTGTATGCATACATATAAATAGGCAACACTATATATACGTATATATATAGTGTTGCCTATTTAATATAATTTGTCGATGTTTAAAAGTTAGCCCATATTAAGTTTCTTTAAAATGATCTTTCATATTGGCTTTTATATGTTAAATTTTCTGTTAAGTTCAGGTTTGGTTTATAGTCTTGAAAATCTTTAAGTTCATTGAATGTCCATTTTTTCTCATTCAGGATTAGATAATTTTGCTGGATATATTTTTGGCTGTAGGCCTAGTTCTTTTGATTGTTGGTAGATATGATTCTAGGACCTGTTAGCTTTTATTGTAGCTGCTAATAAGTCTTGTGCAATTCTAATTGTAGCTCCAGCATATTTGAATTATTTTTTGCAAAATTCCTGGCAAAATTTTCTCTTTGATCTGGGGATTTTAAAATTTGGCAATAATTTTTCTGTGTATTTTCTATACAAGATCTCTTTGAGGTGCTGATCAATGGATTTTTTTTCTATTTCTGCTTTCCCCTCATGTTCTATCACTCCAGGACAATTTTCTTGGATTATTTCTTGTATTATTGTGTTAGGGTTCTCTTTTTGATCAGAAGTTTCTGGTAGTCCAATTATTTTTATATTTTCTCTTCTGATATGTCCTCCGCATATGTTATTTTTCTTATAAGCTGTTTCACCTGTTCTATTTTCTCATTCTTTATAATCTGCTTTGCTATTTCTTGGTCTCTCATAGCATCACTGGCTTTCCCTTGCCCAATTCTAATTTTCTTTTTTCTTTTTTTTTTTTTATTAAAAGCTTTTTATTTGCAAAACATATGAGTAATTTTTCTACATTGACCTTTGCAAAAGTTTTTTTTTTGTTGTTGTTGTTTTATTTTTTTTGTTCCAAGCTTTTTCCCTCCTTCCCCCCACTCCCCACCCCTGGATGACAGGTAATCTAATACATGTTAAATATTATAGATGACAAATCCAATATATGTATACATATCTGTACAGTTATCTTACTGCACAAGAAACATCAGATCTAGAAAGAGAGAAGAAAAAAAACAACCTAAGAAGGAAAACAAAATGCATGGAAATATTCACAGAAAGCGTTAAAATGCTGTGTTGTGGTCCACACTCAGTTCCCTCAGGCTTCTCTCTGGATGTATATGACTATCTTCATCACTGAACAATTGGAACTGGTTTGAATCACATCATTGTTGAACAGAACCATGTCCATCAGAATTGATCATCGTATAGTCTTGTTGCCGTGTATAATGATCTCCTGGTTCTGCTGATTTCACTCAGCATCAGTTCATGCAAGTCTCTCCAGGCCTCTCTGAAATCGTCCTGCTGGCCGTTTCTTACAGAACAATGATATTCCATAACATTCATATACCATAATTTATTCAGCCACTCTCCAATTGATGGGCATCCATTCAGTTTCCAGTTTCTAGCCACCACAAAAAGGGCTGCCAGAAACATTTTTGCACATGTGGGTCAAAGGGTATGCACAGTTTCATCACTTTTTGAGCATAGTTCCAAATTGCTCTCCAGAATGGTTGGATCCGTTCACAGTTCCACCAACAATGTATCAGTGTCCCAGTTTTCCCACATCCCCTCCAACAGTTATCATTATCATTTCCTGTCATTTTAGCCAATCTGACAGGTGTGTAGTGGTATCTCAAAGTTGTCTTAATTTGCATTTCTCTGATCAATAGTGATTTGGAGCAACTTTTCATGTGACTAGAAATAGTTTCAATTTCTTCATCTGAAAATTGTCTGTTCATATCTTTTGACCATTTATCAATTGGAGAGTGGCTTGAATTCTTATATATGAGTCAATTATCTATATATTTTAGAAATGAGGCCTTTATCAGAACCTTTGCCAATTCTAATTTTCAAAGCATTATTTTCATCTTTAAGGTTCTGTGCCTCTTTTTCTAGTTGGTTAGTTATTTTTTTTTCCATAAGCTTCTTGTTTTTCTTGGTTAGTTTTAATTTTTTTTCTTTAGCGTTTCCTCAATGTCTCTCATTTAATTTTTGAATTTTTTTTGAGTTTTTCTATAAATTCTCCCTGGGCAGGGAGTTGTTTCACATTATTCTTTGGGGTAGAAGCTTTTTTTTTTAAATTAAAGTATCTTCCTCTGAAGATGAATCCTAGTCTTCCCTGTTCCCATGATATATTTCATTTGTGGGTTCTTTCTTCTTTGTTGCTTCATTTTTTAAAATAAGAGGTATTAGTGTATATCTCTAATCATGAGGTGGGGGAATAGTAAACTTCCCTTCAGCTCTGCACTCTGACCAGTAACCCCAAACCAAGAGCTTCACCCTCCTGCAGGTCTCTGTGGTTCCTCCTGAGGCTCCAGCCACACCCAGCTAGCCCTAAGGTTTCCAATTGAATGTCTCTGTGAAGCTAGCCTGGAGTAAGCAAACTAGCTAGCCCCAGATTGCATTTCAGACAGGTTAATCCCTAGCCTGGGGCCTTTCTTCAAATCTTCAGGCTGTACGAGGAGGACACCAGTTTTTCCCCAGTTGCCTTGATTTTTTCACATTTGCCCCAAGGCACAAATTTGTTCTACTTCTGGAGAAAATTGTGAGAGCTTGAAATTTACCAGTCTACTCCGCCATGTTCCCAGATACCTTCCTCATTCCATCTGGTGCAGTGTTTATATGAACAAAGGCAAGGGGACTACCATGAAAATGGTTGCAACTTAGGGGCCATCATCTGTTGCAGAAGATGTTGTAAATTCAGAAACAAAACAGTCCAAAAGCCTATTCAGAAGTTTCAAACTATAGATAATGAACTCTGTAAGAGGAGAATCAAAAGGTAATGTATGTGAAAAGCCCTGAACAGCAGCAAAGAAAAAATGAAACCATCTCCACAGACAGGAAATGACTGACCATTGGCGTAAGTCACTTTCAAAAGTAATATGTCTGTGTTTGTGCATTCAGATCAATGACTAGACTACTTAGACAGATTTTTAAAAATGAAGACAGGATTAGAAGAAAGAATAAAGATGAGTAAACATTCTGTGTAATTTCTGTGGTTAATAACATTATCTTTTAAATAAAGCTATTGATTCTGAAAAACTGGAACAGATAAAAGAAAATATATAAATTTTGACAACTGCCATTTCTTAGAGAAGTATAACTAATGTAAAATAATTGTCACAATGAGGCCCAAAGAGTCTAGAAATCACATCAGCCAGTAAAATCAAAGTATTGTAATATCTTTTATAGATAAATTTCAAAGGAATACAACAAATACATGTGGTATGGAACAACATTTCTGTCACATTTTTAAAAGTCAGAAATACACAAATATTATTAAAGATATCTTTGATAATAATATGAGAAAAGAACATTCAGGCTTTGGTAGGTGACTCTTGAATAAAGATGCACAATTTTATTTTATTTTTTAATAATAGCCTTTTATTTTCAAAATATGTGAAAAGATAATTTTCAACATTTACCCTTGCAAAACTTTGTGTTCCAAATTTTTTCTTCCTTCTCTGCCCCCTCCCAATAGAGCACAAGTAATCCAATATATATTAAGCATGTACAATTCTTCTATATATATTTCCACTATTATCATCTTGCACAAGAAAAATCAGATGGTAGATGATTTTCAACAACAGACTATAATTTCACAATCATGCAGCTGACCAACATGCAATGAATATATATTCCTCTGCTTTTTTGTGAGTCAAAATCAACATTTGATTGATAGGCTAAAATTAACTTTAAAGATATTTCCCTAACAGTAATTGCCATAAAAATATTAAAATTATTTAAGATTCATTGATAGGTGCAATAACAATAACTTTATGTTGCAAATTATCATTAAATGACAGTTAAAACAGGGAGGCAGATGTTTTCTTTTTTTTTCTTTTTTTTTTTATTAATACTTTTTATTTGCAAAACATATGTATGGGTAATTCCTAAACATTAATCCTTACAAAGCTTTCTGTTACAAATTTTTCCCCCCTACTCCCCACCTCTCTCCTAGATAGCAGGATATCCACTACATGATAATTATGTTAGAATACTTAAATCGAATATATGTATAGTTATTGCCACACATCATTTTTTTGTTCAGGAGAAATCGTATCTACAAGAAAGAATAATCCAATAAAGGAAATACAATGCAAGCAAACCTCAATAGAGAACATGAAAATGTTATGTTTTGGTCCACATTTCACATCCCTCTCTCTGGGTGTATATGGCCTTCTTCACTGAACAATTGGAATTGGTTTGAAGCATTTCATTGTTGAAGAGAGTCATGTCCCTTAGAACTGATCCTCATATAGTATTGTTGTTGCCGTGTACAACAATCTCCTGGTTCTGCTCATCTCACTCAGCATCAGTTCATGCAAGTCTCTCCAGGCCTTTCTGAAATCATCCTGCTGGTCGTTTCTTACAGAGCAATAATATTCCATAACATTCATATATCACAATTTATTCAGCCACTCTCCAATTGATGGGCAATCCATTCAGTTTCCAGTTTCTAGCCACTACAAAAAGAGCTGCCACAAACATTCTTGCACATGTGGGGCCCTTTCCTTCTTTTATGATTTCTTTGGGATATAAGCCCAATAGAAACACTGCTGGGTCAAAGGGTATGCACAGTTTGATAACTTTTTGAGCATAGCTCCAAATTGCTCTCCAGAATGGTTGGATCCGTTCCCAGCTCCACCAACAATGCATCAGTGTCCCAGTCTTCCCACATCGAGGCAGATATTTTCCAAAGATGTTTGCCATTGTTATGAAAGTATCTTGTTCAAGTCCAAATAGTAGAAATCTTTATACTTGATGAGTTTCTTCAAATGACTTGTTGATTATAATGATTCTTAGAATGCCTCAGGACAATCTTCACTGAGATGCAGTCACTCAAAATGAGTCTGGCCTATTGATCTCTATAGGCAAAATGAACTGAGTGAAAAATGAATATTGTCCAGATTATGGAGAGTAGAAACATCTATGGTAGAAGATAAGTAATTGACAGCATGAATTGTGTTGAAGATGGGTTTTGAAAGATGCTGTCAAGGAAGTGTATTATTCAAATACAAAAAGTTGGTGGATAAATCATGCAGTGAAAATGAAATGCCAGCTAATAGATGATTCAAGTATTCAATTCCTATGCATGAAATATTAAAATGCTGAGAAGAATATCTTCACTCTGTTGAATTACATCTAATCTCTATGGAAGAATTTATGGAAGAATATGGAAAAGCATTGAATGAAATGGTATCAAGGATGAATCAAATGATATAATGGATTTATTGAAATCAAAAAATGATACATCATGTGACACTACAGTTGGAAGAGGGCTTGACACCTAGTAAATACAGCTTAATACTAGTAATAGCTTAATAAATGTTTATTGACTGAAGCATTGAATGCTTCGTGGTTTTTGCTAACTTCTCTTTAAGTGCAATGATATTTTATTCACATGAATTATCTTCTACTCTGAGAAGCAGCATGGTGTACTAAGAAATGTCTTCAAAGACAGGAAGATCAGGGTTTTAGTTCTGTTTCTCATGCTTATTGCATGCAATCTCTCAATACTCTAAACAATTCTTTAAGACTCTTAAGTCTAAGAGGAGGTACTAAACTGCATTGGTAGAAGTAGTTTTCTCACATGGGAATTCTTTATGCCCATTAAATCATAAATTTAGTCCCTATTGGATAATAAAATGTAACATTTTTTGCTTTCTGTAATTTTCCATTAAGAATTAGAAGGGCAAGAAAATTTCATAGGGGAAAAAGAATTGTCTGGTTTTCAGGGCTTAGTGCATCATTGATTTAAAGTTACTCACTGGAAATTTCTGTTTCACAGCTGTGAAATCTTCCAGGTTCATTATACAAATTCATTCAGGTAGAAAATAGAAACCACTAGCAATCATAGGAACACCCAGGATTTAAATGATTTGTCTTTCATTTTCTTTTTCCTTGTGTGTTCATTGAGTTGCAACTCATAAAAGTAGGCTTTTAGCATTAATTATTGATATGGCTCTCTTTAGAGGTGCTTTATTCACAGATATTATTTCTCCTAAATCAAAGAAATAATAAGGACTCTTACTTCTGAATTCCTCATGGTTCAATTGTAAAGTCTCACTTAGCAAATAAAAAAGTTAAAAAAGGAACAACTTGCACGTTCACTGAAGGTTTCTAAGCATTTTAATTTTCTAATTCACAATAAAGGTAAGTCATCCTTAATGCACCTGTGACAGTTTTTCTCTTTGAAACAGAGAAAGATTCCTAAGAGAATTGTTCTTTTTGGTTTTTAAGGGTATTTTAATGAGAGAGAGAGAGAGAGAGAAAATATGTCATTGCTAATGCTAAGAGAAAGGAGAATTGTTCTGGGAGTATAACCAGCTTTTAGGTTGTAAAAATGAAAAAATGATTTCTCTGGGGTGGGAGGGACAGAAGAAGGTACAATGGAAAAATATTTAAAAAAACAATTTGAAAGCAATAGTAGATTACCATGGTGATAAAAAGATGAGCCGAGAGATTTTTTAAGTTAGTGATGTCAGTGAACTTTACAAAATTTTATTTCCTAAATGTTCATGTGAGGCGAAGAAGGAAACACAAAAAAACACTGTCTATGAAAATTGAAGTTTAAAAGATATACATTTTTTCCTGAAGACCACAGAGTGCTCTTTTGCCAGATATGTGGCAGGAATTCACAAGTCTTGATTTGTATTCTGTAACCTTAATTCCTCTCTCATACTTACTTATGGAAATTCAAAATATTATCATGGTTAAGAGTTAATCATGAGAAATGGAGGTCCTTATAATCTGCAATAATTATAATTATTGTTTTTTAAATTTGCATCCCTAGCACTTAGTGGATAGTAAGCACTTAATAAATGCCTTTTCTTTGGTTCATTCAGGATGTTAACTAATGCCACTGTATCTAATGCAATTTATTATTCACATTATTTTATTTATTTATTATATATTTATTATTATTCATTTGATATTTCAGAAATAACAACTGTGTAGATAGCCTTGGGCCATGACACTGGAGAACTAGGAAGTAGAAACTGTGATCCAATCATATCTATGCATGTACATGTGTATATATACACACATTTAAAATGTATACATAAATGTACAGTATATACAAAGAAGCATATATAAAATAAGAGCTCTTCAAAATATAGCCCAAATTCTCTATATATATCCCTTCCCAAAAATGAGGAATTAATGAAGCAGTTCAATATTTTCAGAAAAATCTTTAACTTGAAATATGGCACTTATAGAACCTTGAAAAAATCACTTGATAATCTTTAATATTTGTGGAGGAATTAAGGTTTTTGTCACAACTTTGCCAAGAGCACAGATTTCTCCATAGGTCCAGAATTATAATCTAAGAGTAAATGAAGCTGCTATAAAAACCAAAAATGGAATCTCATGGAAGTTGCCATAATTTTTTTTTTGTAGTATGATTAAAAAAATAAAAAGATAGAGCTTCTAAATAAAGATCTCTAATAATGATTCTCATTCCCCTTGCCTTCTCAATTAGACATATTTATTGAGCTCTTATTAAAGGCTTTGGAATATCGAAGATTGGATAGATGAATAGAGAGGAAAACACTTATTAAGTATTTATTGTTTGCCAAGAAAAATGTATAAGCTATGGTTGAAACAAATTAAAAGAGGTACAGATGATGTGTTGTAGGTATGGAGAGGAGAGATTTTTCAAGAATAGAATAGTTGGGAAGTGCTTAAAGGGAGAGATAGGACCACAGCTAAGCATTGAAATCATGTTGAATCCATTATGTTCTGTAATAAATGCCATGACTTTACCATATGCTGTCTCATAAATCATTTTTATTAGCTATATTTATCTCAGTGGAAGATGGTCTTGTCACTAAAACTTAGTGTTGATAAGGCACATAGTCCAGAAAATAAGCCTTGTACACAAAGTGAAGGGAAACTTTTTTCTGACTTTAACAACTCAATAAATATAATCTAGATAAAAGCTTATGCTAACAATGGGGACTAATTGAATAATTGCCACTGTATTTTTATGAAATAAAATATCCATATTATTCCCAAATGAAACTTTTTATTTCCAATGTTAAAAGGATGATTAACTGTTTTCCACAAATATTTTCTACTATAAACTCATAGTTTGATTTGTCATATATGGTATATAAAACAATAAATAAAAACATTCCAGAGTATTTGCAAGGAAATTTAATAACTCTTCTATGTAAAAACATTTTACACAGTAGGACTTTAAGCCTTTGTGTTAGGCAATCTAATATCATGCTGAAAAACAGCATGACTCCTCCCCTTCTTCTTCCCTCATTCTCTGCCTTTCTCCCCCCTCCCTTCACTCCATTGACATGCATAGCTGGCCTAGTAGGTGTAAAAATAGACAGACAGAGCCTGAATTGGAAGTGGTCACTGAATATTGCCTGTGGTTGCTGGGGTTTTGAGTTCTCTGTGACACTGGCCAACTAGCAGATGGAGAGAACTGGTGTGGGCTATGTAGGGGAACAGAGCAAAGAAACCAGGGATCATCCTATTGGATTGCCAATGCTAACTTCTCCCTGTAAACCTTGGATTTAGTCCATGGTTTGAGGACAGAACCATTGACAACAGGAAATAATAAAACTGATATGGGCAATGCAGCTCTCTGCCAGTCTTGCCATACAGAGAAGAATATAAGATTACAAGGAAACATGCAAGAGTTGGATAGAACCCCAGATTACTATGGCTACAACTGTAAGGATGTCAGAGAGTCTGAAGCTCTGGTAAGTATGAAACCATGAACTAGAAGAAAGAGCACATGGTGATGTCTTGAGCATGTTATCAATCATCAGTAAATCTCATTGGTCAAATACTTTTGGTTCCAAAAATGGAGTCTATAATGTAAGACCGATTTGAATTTTACCAATTGTACTATTATTGTAGATTTTGATGGTATTCTTTAGTTGTTACTTTATCATTATATGTTCAGATCGTGCCTCATATGTATCCTTTATTCATGTTTTCTTTAATTTTAACTATAAACTCATAATGGATAAAGAACATATCTTAATATTCTAAATATAGCAGAACCTCATTAAAAGGTGCTCTGAATTCCATCAACTCAATTATAACTTAGTTATCAAGTCAGGTCCTTTCTAAACATAACAATGTATATCTATTTGATATATTATGGAAAGTTTTTATTATTTTTATTATAAATATTATCATGGTGCCACAAAATTGGACTTATGACAGTTTTACTTTGTTAATTTGATTCATTGACTTCAGTTAAAAAGGCCTACAGATCGCTGGCCTTCTAAGCTACTAATTATGGTAATTATTTTGTCACAAACTCCCAAATTTGAAGAAAAGTACAATTGAGGTTGAGTGATACATAAATATAATATAAAACCTTAATGTTCTTTATATTTATCAATTTGATAGAAGGTCTTTGATTTTTTTCCCAGTGGTTCTATCCAACAAAATGAAACATTTTTATTTTAGTATTCATTGAAGAATAAGTTTTGTCTTTGGTCCCTTAGATCCGAGAACTTAACTTACTATAAGCTATTGTGTTCAGTATGAAAAATGAGATTAATGAATACTTCCTGTTTGAGGAGCATAGAAGTGTGATGATAAAATGATTATTTTATAAAGAGATTTAAAGTGAAGTAGAAGTGAATACCTGTACTTTGTTCAGGAGAGAGAATGCCAAGAATATAAAGAGTATATAGTTTTCTTCTTATTTTGACCTATATGATCTTCTGAATTTTTTAAAATCAAAATTCTGTCTCATCACAGAAAAATTGGAACATGAAATAGCATCCAAATTTTTCAACCTAAAAATACATTTGTACATATCTATCTATCTACATATATAGCATATTTATAGTTAGCAGAAAAGAAAGAAAAGTCTGCCCACTATATGGGGGGGTGAGAAGGGGAAAGGATAGTACTTCAGGAATATATACCATGAGGGGAAATACAAAACAAAATCAAATCCTATAAAGGTCCTTAGTCAAGCAGTACAAAGTTGGAAGAAAATCCACTTGTTCTACTAGAAAGTAAACAAAGGTTTCAACTGATATCATGACCTTATTTTTCCTTTAGAAAGTAGCTACCTTGTGTCCATACTCTGGGTCAGAAGAATTAATTTTCTCTTGCTCAAAACTTTATTTTTAATTTTTAATTGAATTTGCACTGAGAAGAAAAAAACAACAACAAAGATTTGTAATTATAGCCATGATTCCTTAATTCTTCAGTCTTCTTGTTAAGCATTTTGGGAAATGTTTATTTGATGGAAGGTAATTTCTAGTCAAATGGATCCTTATTCATTCATTTATAACAATGTGTAAAATGTTATTTAATATTTGTTGTGCTGATTTTAAGTGTTTTTTGAATTTCCTGAAATGATTACTTCTTTAAAGTTTTTTATTTGCTTGCTTTGTTTTGTGTTTATATGTAGTAAATGCCTGTATGATTTTGATGTTGGGAGGAAAAATGGGTGATTAAATGAATGGTAAATTCATTCAAAGAATTTTTATGAATATATTTCAAGAGTTCATGAATAATAATGGAAAGCTTTCAATAGAAATATTTATTAGTATCAATATTCCTTATTGAATTTAAATTATTTCACATGAAATATTGATTCAGAATTCCTAGAGAATATTGAAGGTTTCTGTCTTTTTAAAAAAAAATTTTACAAAGCAATTATATTGTATCTAAGGTTATTACTTCAAAACCAATTCAATTCAATTCAAAAGACATTATTAGATATTTATTATATGGAATACATTGTGTTATATGAAGTGGATAAAAAAAAACAAAGAACCCATTAACTCAAGGAGCATATTAGGGAATATAATACTTATGCAGATACATGGAAAAATGTATCTTTTAGGAAAGAGAAACCAGTAATACCCTGTCTGAGATCAGTAAAAGCATCACAAAGCAAATGCTACCTGAGTTGAACTTTGAAGGAAAGTGAAAGTTCTGAGAGGCTAGAGATCAGGAAGGATATAGTGAGTAATTGTTTCAAATGCATGGAAATGAGTGGTGGGATTTTGGTACACAGAAGTCTAATTAGGCTGGAAAATAAGGCACATAGAGGGAAGTAATATGAAAAAATTATGGAAAGGTTGACTGGAGCCATATTTTCAGAACTCTAGATGATAGGCTGAGAGTTTGTCTAAAAGGATAATGACATGAATGGTAAAAGATGTGTGAAGAGGATTTTCTCAGAATCACAGGAATTAAGACAGAAGGGCAAAAAGTAGAATTTTGTCAGCCACAGGTTTGGAAAGGGAATACCCAGTGATTGGTGTCCCTCCAGGGTGCTATGATGATAATATGGTATCTGCAATCTTGAAATCTATATATCATAGTCTCTCCTCAGGTGCCAGAAGCCTGGGAGGAATTCAGGCCGAGTATTTGGATCAGTATTCTAAATCCTTAGGTGCCATTATTAAGTATAGAACTGTGAGATTATGATCTGGAAATGTGCAATGCAGTTTAGAAAAAGTGACTTCAAAAGAAATTTGGGAACACTTCTCTAACATTACTTGATTCTTTTTTTGTACACTTTAATAAAGTACTGATGCTGATTAATTCAATTATATAAAAATGTGTCTCTTTTTGTACACTTTGATAAAGTGCTGATGCTCAGATTAATTCAATTATATATAAAATGGATAGTAATAGTAATGATTATTGAGGAGTCTCTCTGAGATATCAGTATGAATGAAGGAATTGAGATGATGATAATCTATTTGACATAGTACTCACCTCACTTTCCAAAGAATTAAAATATTTTACAGAAATTTTATCAATCCTCACAGATCTCTGAAGGTTAATGAGGAAACTTGTGCTACTTCCCTCATTTCACAGACACTAATAGTGAGATACAGGTTGTATCTAAACAAAAAGTGATTTGAAAATAAATGAATTTAGTTGAATGAATACAATGATGTCTTTTCAAAATATCCAGTTGGATCTAATTCATCTTTACTCTGGATAAAATTTATTTTACTTACTATCAGAGTTTTCCACCTAAATATGCACATCAATTTGAAATCATTTTTCTCTTATTTGTATAGATATTAAATAGTTTAATTAGAAAAGTTTGATGCATTAGTGGTGAGTCTGAGAAATATTTTTCTGACTTATCTGAGAAATATTTTCCTGACTTATTCATTCATTTATTCCTTATTCAGTTCCTTCCTGCTCCCTCCCTCCCTCCCTCCCTCCCTCCCTCCCTCCCT
>JAJPUD010003283.1:220705-239814 GCA_023553655.1 Myrmecobius fasciatus | reverse complement strand
GATTCTTCCTTCCTTCCTTCCTTCCTTCCTTCCTTCCTTCCTTCCTTCCTTCCTTCCTTCCTTCCTTCCCTTTTCTCCCTCTTTCCTCACCCCCCTTATATATGGTTGCAAATCATAGCATCTCACAAACTCAGAAGAATCAGTTTCAGATGGTTCAAAGAGCAATAAAAAGATAAATGCTAGATCTATGACTTGTATGAAAAAATGGTATGAAAGTTTCAGAAGGGACACATTTCAAACTATTTCTCTTTATGTTGTATTTTTGAATTATCTTTGATTTTTTACAATTGATGATGATATGGTAAATGTTATAGTGGAAATTATTAAAATTATGAAATAGTATTTAACAAAGGCATAGTAACACTTGGCTTAGAACTTATTAATGTTTTGCTTACTTTTAGAAAACCATTTCTTCATTTTTTCATTCAGAATATCTACCATGTACAAGCACTTTGTCCAGCACTGTTTGGGAAACAAATAATAAATTACAATATCTGCCCCCAAAGAACTTGTTGCCTTATAGGGGAGAGTTCACACACATGTATATATACACATATACATATGCACATATGTGTATATAGAGAAACATATATAGAGCCATTGATACAAACAAAGCAGCATATCCGATAGCTGCAAACTATGTACAAGTTCATAGAAGTGAATGAAAGAAAATTAATATATCATCTTAGGCAATCAATTTTTATCCAATTTGTGTACAGAATTCAGCAGGATAATTGTATATATAAAGTTACAAATAAACATCCTCTATTAGGTTGTCAAATAACCTAAATCTCCTACTATTTAAACTACTTTTTAGAGTTGCACCAAGCTTGTAAAGTAATAGTAATGTTTTTCAGTTCTGTAGACATCTAAGGTCTACTAGTGCTATGCAGTAAAACTTCCAGAGTGAAATAAGTTGTTAAATGATACTCTATTGCTTAAAAACAAATCATTGATGGTTCTAAAATTTATAATGTGCTCCAAGATGAGCCTCTTCCAGAAATTGTATTCTACCTGAAGTACTAAGCTTGATTTTTATGATATGGGGAAGCATCAATGTAGGTCTTGCCTAATACTATAGTATTTTCATTATTATCCTTATTTCTTGATGATCATTTTATTTTATTTTTTTTTATTTTATTTGCATAACATATGTGTGGGTAATTCTTCAACAATAACCCTTACATAGCTTTCTGTTACAAATTTTTCCCCCCAACTCCCCACCCCTCCCCTAGATGGCAGGATATCCACTACATGTTAATTATGTTAAAATATTGGCAAATCGATTATATATGTATACATATTTCCAAACTTATCATTGTTGTGCAAGAAAAATCTTATATACACAAAAGACATATCAGATAAAGGAAACACAATGTAAGCAAACATCAGTCAAGGAGTATGAGAATGTTATGTTGTGGTCCACATTTCACATCCCTCTCTCTGGGTGTATATGACTTTCTTCAGTGAACAATTGGAGGTGGTTTGAAGCATTTCATTGTTGAAGAGAGCTGTGTCCATCAGAATTGATCGCTTGATGATCATTTTAAAAAAAAATGCAAGTGTATATTGGATAGCTAGGTAGCTCAGTGGATAAAATGCTGAACATGAAGTCAGAAAAATGACCTTGGACAAATGACTTGGCCCTGTTTGCCTCAGTTTTCTTATCTACCAAATAAGCTGTAGAAGGAAATGACAAATCACAACAGTATCTTTGCCAAGAAAACACAAAATGGGGTAATGAAGTCAGACATAACTGAAAAGACTAAACAACATAAAACTTTATATTAACTTTCCAAATAGTGTACTTGTGATGTGCTTTCTTACAAGCATGAAAACACTACTCTGATAATTGGATGCAAGTATATTGCAGAAACAATGTTGGTTTCTTTTATTGTTTCTATCTTTTCTGTTTTCTTGTGATATTTCATTAGTAATATTGTTTTTAAAAATAATTATTGTTTTATCAAATAAATGTATTCTTTTTGAGTTGAAACCTTAAAAAAGATTTAAAAGACAACATTAAAATTTTGTATATGCCCAAAAAATGTCAAAAAAGAATGAACAGATAATTATGAGACTGTGATGGATTCTTCCATAGTTTTAAGATCCCATATGTAGTAGCAACAGCAGCAAAGAATAATGGAGAAAAAGCATGGGAAAACATTATAAAATAATAGTAAAGCAAGTTTAAATTTTCAACTCACATTTCTGCACCAAATAAAATCCTGAATCCTTTCTTTGAGTATCTAATAAGCCCTTAGGAAATGATCCGTATGTTAAAACATTGTTAATCTAGTCCTCCTTATTCCATATTCATAAAGACCAGTGAAAAATAATTTTTCCTTTTCAAATATACAACACAACTTAAAAATCCCATTTTCTCTTTTTCCATATTTATTTTTTTAATTCAACTTCCTTTTTGTTCTTATGAAAAAATTATATTTTATTGACTAGAATTGCCACATATTCTTTGGTTATGAGTAGTTTCCCACAAATCCAATGAGTATATGTTTACTGTAAATTTTATAAAAGTAAAAACAATTTCTTTCATGTTAATTAAACATTTAATTAATTAATAGTGAAATTTGAATGTGTATTTTTTGTGACCTATGAGTATTGCAAAAATGGCCAGGAAAAATATTTTTAAGGCTATTGAGATTCACTGTTAGCAAATTTTTATTAAAATTAGAAAATTAAATGTTATGCATTTTATTATCTGTATTCTAAAGATTTATATTACTTAAGCTGTATAGCGAATGTGGTTCTGTTTTCAGTTGTGTCCCACTGTTCTTCCATTGCCTAACTTAGCTGCCTCTGACATTAATATATTAATTTCTGAAAATTTTGAATATTTTTACTGTCTCCTGTGGAATTGTCCATTAGCTATTTGAATACACATGAATATTTTTAACCTTCTTTCAGTGTATTTTTATAAGGACTAAGCTTAATTTGAGTGTGTAACTAAAATAATAATAATTGGAACCAAGTTAAGTAGAGAGAGATTAGGAGAGAAATAGCTGCTTTTGATAAATCATAGCCACATTGTCTAGATAAACTATAGATTTGAATGCTGAAAGAATTCAACCTGATTGCTGAGGCATAGTAAATTTTGAAAGATCATGGAGAATAGGAATAGTAACTGCAGGATTTGAGAAAAGAACACATGAAGATTTTTTTTTATTGGAAAAGAATGGATTCTTTAAATAATTGAACATAACTTTGATTCCTTGCAAAAAATTATATGGAATTATAGAAACCATTTCTGTTGCTTTAGAATTTATGTTGTAATTTCCTTCCAAGATTTTATTTCTTTCAAATAATTGATTTCCTTTCCCCTTACTGTGTTACTATAGAATTTGAAGTGGGAAGATTATCTCATATCAACTTCCCATTTTACAATTAAGTTACTAAACCTAGAAAAGGTATGAGATTTTCCTAATGTTCCTTAAGACTATCTTGTGCTTTCCTTAGGTGAAGGTAGACATAACTGTTTCATTTTCTCATATGCACTAGAGACTGCCTCCCATTCTTGTTCTATAATATGCCTCTTTCCCTACAAATTCCTTTCTTGCCTTTCTTCTTTACCCTGCTATGTGCTAAGAAAGATACTCTGTTTTTTTAACATCCAGAGATTTAAAAATGTACATGGCTTTGTTGAAAGGAATTTAGGAAGAAATCTTTCTTCTTTGCCTTGTGGAACAATGCAAAAGGACAATTTTAAAGATATATATCTATACAGATTAAAATAGGTGGGGATAAGTCATTGAATTTTTTTATCTGGAATCAGCTGGAGAATTGAATTAGTTGAATCTGTGTGGATGTGTGAGAGAGAGAGAGAGAGTGTGTGTGTGTGTGTGTATGTGTGTATGTGTGTGTGTGTGTGTACAACTTGCATATGAGAGAGATGATGTTTCCTTTGTGGCTTGATTGAACTGTACTTGAATATTGTTTTGGTTGTAGAGGAGGGCACAGAAGTAGATTGAAATTTAATTTTAAAGTGTTGTAGCAAGAATTCTGAAAGAGCAGAATCTGTGTGGACATTTAGAATCAGATGAAATATGCTCCCGAATGTCATGGAGTAGGCAGTTTCCTATTAGTCACAATTCATAGCCATTGCATTACTGCAGATAGATTTTTGAGTGGGTTGGTATGTGTATTGCTTAAAGAGAGGATGGAAAGTGTGGTATCTGCTTTTGAGGACACAGTGTAAAATAATCTCTAGATGGCATTGCTTTAGAAGTGGAGTGGGACATTTTTAAGGATTGAACATAGACATGTGTGGTAGTAAAGAGCATATCAGATTTTTAAAATCTTTGACATGTAATTATGGGAAATGAGTTGAGTACAGCTCAGTTTGGTCTCAAAGCTTACCAATTCCCACTCACTTGCAAATAATATTAGAAGTATGAATATCATCTCAAAGTCAAAGTTATGTCATTATATATTGTCTCAGAAGACATAGTTATTCTGAACTGTTGCCAGTAGCCTTCTCATATAAAATAATACAGCAGCATAATAGTTGCATACTTGTTTGAAAATTGGCAAACATGGACTGCATCCTCTAATAATAGGTAAGTTGTTTCTTCTTGTTATGTGATGGTTTCCTCATGACTCCAGTTTTTGCTCAAAAGTTGATATTGAAAAATAATCATATGATATTTACTTTGAAAATATATTGAAATCAAAATATGAGAGACTTTGTAGCTCTGGAGAAATCTTTTAAATTTCCTGTTGCATCTAAAAAATAGAACTCTCTTGCATCTCTAAGGTCTCTTCCAGCCCTAAGAAAAATTAAATTATTTCATTATTACCAGTTAATAAGCATTTAGCATGAAGTGCTTACAGTGTGCTAAGCACTGCTCTAAGTACACGAATTGTCATAATCTTGCTTGGAAAATGCAACATTTTTATAGGAAACACATTAGCATCAACATTTAGGGCTTCAGAGAGTCAGGAAAGAATATGGAATAAGTATAGTCACATAGGAAAATCAAACAGGAAAGGAATGTGGGAAAAATTTCATTTTCTTTTCACTATCTGATTTTTACTAGAGATGTAATTTTCTTTTAGATTTGGGACACAAAGACACAAAGCCTGAGTTTTAGGGTTATAAAAATTCACTTTCAAATTCAGGCATGTGCTAAAGATTGGGAATAAATTGTTACTAATTATTTTCAAGCAGTAATTTTGGGTTCTTATTCTCCTTGAGATAGTAGAGCACAATACCATTTGACCCAGCAGTGTTTCTACTGGGCCTATATCCCAAAGAGATTTTAAAGGAGGGAAAGGGCCACACATGTGCAAAAATGTTTGTGGCAGCCCTTTTTGTAGTGGCAAGAAACTGGAAATTGAAAGGATGCCCATCAATTGGAGAGTGGCTGAATAAATTATGGTATATGAATGTTATGGAATATTATTGCTCTGTAAGAAACGACCAGCAGGACGATTTCAGAGAGGCCTGGAGAGACTTGCATGAACTGATGCTGAGTGAAATCAGCAGAACCAGGAGAACATTATACACAGCAACAAGACTATACGATGATCAATTTTGATGGACATGGTTCTCTTCAACAATGAGGTGATTCAAACCAGTTGTTCTGCGATGAAGATAGTCATATACATCCAGAGAGAGGCCTGTGGGAACTGAGAGTGAACCACAACACAGCATTTTAACGCTTTCTGTGAATATTTCCATGCATTTTGTTTTCCTTCTTGGTTGTTTTTTCTTCTTCTCTTTCTAGATCTGATGTTTCTTGTGCAGTAAGATAACTATAGATATGTATACATGTATTGTATTTGTCATATAATTTATCCTATTTAGCATGTATTAGATTACCTGTCATCTAGGGGTGGGGGTGGGGGGAAGGAGAGGAAAAGCTTGGGAAAAAAAAAAAGTTTTTGCAAAGGTCAATGTAGAAAAATCACTCATATGTTTTGTAAATAAAAAGCTTTATTTTTTAAAAAAAGAAACTACATAATGAATTTATAGCTTTAGATTGTGAGTTCATTCCAAATAGCCATATTTTCATTCTTTGTACTTATATCACCATCTATCATAGTATTTAATAAATGACTGATTGATGGGATACATTAAAGAACCAAGTTGTATGTAATTGAGATTTAAAAAAAAGAGATAGTAGAGCACATTTATCAATAAGTAAACAGCTATTTTCTGGAAAAATCGTGATCTTTTATTACCTTTTTTATTGCCCATAATAACATGAGGCTTAACCTCACATTAAGAAGTCTCTGCAACCTAAGCTGCTTTGATTTGAAATGTAAAATATGATTCTATTAGATTCTGGTTTTCTCTTAGCTGTAACTCACTATAGTACTTTGTTTCTCTCTGCAGTCTGATAGCAATGCCAGCTTTCTCAGAGCGGCCAGAGCTGGCAATCTTGACAAAGTGGTAGAGTATTTGAAGGGAGGAATAGACATCAATACATGCAATCAGGTAAGAGACTGTGGCATCTTTCAAGATTTTTTATTTCTATAATATTTTTTAAACCAAGGTTTTAATGGAATTATAAAAACCTAACCCTAACATGTCCTAAAATGAAATAATGCTTACTGTTTGGAATTGACTTAGAGCCCGTTTTTTTTTTTCCCCATAGCTGTCAATGTTATTTATTACTATTAAAGTGACCTGGAACTTAAGTAATGAAACACAGTTTTTCCTTTGACAGTCTTCACATATAGAGAATCCATTAACCATGACAGGGAGAAAACTTTCATCTAAACTTTGTATTGTGGCCTATCACCAACAGGTCAAAAAAAGCCAGGATCTTAAAACCTAATTACCAATGATGTTTGCAAGATGATTTGGTTCTTGCTTATCAGAAATGTTGGCAGAGAATTATACTACTAAGTTAATTCTTAGTGATTCAAAAAAAATTTTTTTTTCTAAAGTCTTTTGATTCAGAACCTTGGCTTCTCATTCCCAGTGCTGCTTTATACTCTTGTGTTGGTTATAGAATATGGACTGAAAAAATAAAATGAAATTCAAATTACTTGTCTTTTCCCCTTCCCCCCTTCTTTCCTTGTTACAAAAGGATCTAGTTGGAGAGCCTGAACTTGACTTAATGGAGAACTTAGATCAGACATTAACATAATATATGTATATATTTGTGTAATATATGCTATATGTGGCATATAAAGGGGCTTAAACATTTCAGTGATTACTTAAGGCTTTCTTTATCTACCATTTTGGTATAAATGAGGTGCCAGCCTTTGAATCAAATCTAAAAGCCTCAAAGATTTTGGCTTTATGCTGTTTCAGACCAATATTTTAAGGACATTGTAATGCTCAGGGAGAAACTGAGGCAGTATCACACTTTGGAAATTAGGTAATGCTTTATTGATGTTAATTGCGAGTTTAGAGTCCATAGCTATGGATCAAGACTGCTGGGACTCTTGTCTCAAAGCATGCAGTCCAGGCCAGAGACTTAGAATGGCAGCCATGTCAGCCGACTGAATAATACAAAGCATCTCATTGAGGGACGTCATGCATTATATAGGTTCCATAGCTCAGTGAGACAAAGAACAGCTGAGAAATATCAGGGGTTCAAAAGAAACTATAAATTCAATTCTGACAGGTAGGGAGTGAGGGGAAGAAGAGTACTAAAGCTATAAATTCAGGTAGGGAGTGAAGTGTGCTGGAGAAACTGAGACAGTAAGTCTGGGTCATAATGATAAGGGGTGGGTTGAGGCTGGCCACCTGGAGGTTTCATAACTCCTTTGGAATGTGAGCCCAATTATTTCTGAAGGTTAGAAGGAGGGAAGTTGTTATTCTGGGACAGAACAATTAAGGGAAGTCTGGAGATGGGAACTGTAGCTCGGACATGGGAACAGAGCAATTGAGGGAAACTGATACTGCAACTAAGGGAAACTGAGACAGCAACTGAGGGAAACTGAGACAGGGAAACTGTGGTACAACAACATGAAGAAAAAAAACCACACTGGATCTCAGCTTTAACTACAGTAAATTAAATCTCTATTTTTGTGAACAGATAGGTGGCTGGAGAAATGAATAATCCTGAATAATTTTAAATAATAATTTAATAATTCTGAATAATAATTGGGACAGGAAGTTTTCACTTGTGGATTCAATTACATTTGTAGTTTCATTTATTCTGTCTCTGGACACATCTTGAAATCAATTGTATTATCATATTTCTGGCTTTATGCCATTTGAACTTTTGTATTCTTTCAGAATTAATGAAAGTAAATAGAAAAAACAAACAAACCCAAAGCTATACATAAAGTAGCCTCTCAAGTAGGATAACACACATTCATAAAAAAAACTCAAGAGTTGGAAAAAAATGCTAGAAATCATTTAGTTCCATTTAAACATAAACAGGAATAATTTTATAACAGAGGTCAATCAAACTCTACTTGAAGACTTCTAGGAGGTACCCCAACATTTGTCAAAGTAGTCCATTCTGCTTTTGAACAATCTTAATTGTTAGAAAGTTTCCCCTTAAACTCTAAAATTTCTGTGTATTACTTCTATTTTCATGTCCTAGAGTCAAGTAAGAAGGAACCCAATCGCTCATTCACAATTGCTAATGATTCAGGCTAAACATCCCTGGTTGTTTTAAGTGATTGTTGTATGCCGTGATTTTGAATCTCATTATTTTAATTATCTCCTCTCTAGATACCCTTTAATAACTACACTGAAAAATATTTAACTCTTTGCCACAGTTTTCTTATCAAATGGGGTCAGAAAATCAGGTATTATTAAAACAACAACAATTCACTGGAGTTGAATATGAAATAGGTATAGCATGATGCGATGCTTACTTTAGGAAAATTATTTAGACTGCTTCATAGAGACATATAAGAATATGGAGAGGCCAGAGACAGAGAGAGTGATTAGAAGTGTACTGCATTTGTCCAAATTGAGGTGATGAGGATCTTAATTAGGGTGGTAGTCATGATTAGAGGGAGTGGGATATATATGAGTGAAAAGTATTGTAGAGAAAGAAATGGCAAGTTTTAGTGGTGAAATAGATATGGGGGTGAGAATGATGAGATTAATGTGGGACCAAGTTTGGAACTGGCCTTACTAGAAGCTTGGTTTGGGCCTTGACAAGGAGGTTTGGAGGAGGAGTGGATTAGAGGGGCATAGTAATGAGTTTCATCGTGGGTATGATGTGATTGAGATTCTTACTAGACATATCCAAGTCCAATAGCCACTCAATGATGTAGGGAAGAATTTAGTAACCAGGAAAGAATTTAGGAATGGATATAACAATATGAGTCATCTACATACAATTAATTAAACCTAGGTGAGTTGATGAGGTCACCAAGAGAGAACGTGTAGAGAAAAGAATGGCAGGACAAACATTTGGAGTACAATCACAATAAGGGAGCAAGCTGTTGATGATTCAGCAAAGAAGAATGAGAAGAAATGGTCACACAGGGAGAAGGACAAAGTAGCCAACAATGCAAAAATTGCAGAGGGATCAAAGAGGAAAACTGAAAAATAAAAAAGACCATTAGTGTTTAGCAATTATGAGATCATTGGTAACTGAGAGAGTGATTTCATTATCAATGATAAAGTCAGAGATAAGAAGCTAGATTGCAAAGGGTTTAGAAATAGCTATTAGTAGAGAGTACCTTTTTAGGGTATTTAGCTAAAAAAAATGGAGGAAAATATAGAATAATAGCTAGAGAGGGAGATGGTGAGATCTCGAAGGTTTATTAAGAATGGAGAAGTCTTGGGTAAGTGACTAGCAGCAGCAAGAGAGCCAGTAGATAAAGATAATTTTGAGATTCGAGGGAGGGGATAATAGTGGGGGCAGTTCTTCTGGAAGTATCAGGAAGTAGTGGGATCTAGGCTACATCTGGAGAGGTTGGCTTTGGGTAAGGAGAAGACTATTTCACTAAAGGATAGCATGGGTTGGGGTAATGTCAAAAGAATGGGGGATTAGTAGACTAGGTCAAGAGAGAATTTACAATGCATGGCTTTGATTTTTTTCAGCAAAGTATAAAATAAGATCCTCAGGTAGAAGATGGTGGAAGGGTATTCCTAAAGACACAATTAATAATAATTAGCATTACTATTACATTTCAAGGGTTGCAGAGTACTTTACCAATATCTCATGAATCCTCAATAAAACTCTGATAAGAGTTGCTATTACCCAATTTTAAGATGAGGAAACTGAAGCAGTCAGATTTACTAGTAAGTACCTGAGGTCAGATATGAACTGATTCCAGTTTCAGTGCTTTAAACATTGTACGACTTAAGTTACCTACTAGATTCAATTAGGAGTAAAAGAACCACTTGTGTACAGAAGGCTCAGTTGAGATTAGATCCTATATATTTGTAACTGAACCAGTTCATAAAGTTGCACTACTTCTGTTTACATTCAGAAGTTCATGAATAATTAAGAATGGAGGAGGAGGAGAAATACTCCTTGTGAGTAATTCTTGATAGGAGTTTGACAAGATGTGAAGATTGACAGGCCAACATTCAGCATGTTATATTAATGGACATCCAAGGGTTTGTTCAAAGACCATTCTTCCTGGTAGGCCAAGTACGAAGTTTGTGTCTTTTAAAATTCTAATCTAGTTTTCTCTAAATTTGTTAGCATTAAAATTAAAATACTTATGAATAGAAATATTAAGTTGCAATGAAAAGACTGGCATGCCATTAAATTAAACAATCCTAACAGTGTTACTACAGAAATCATATGAAATGAATGACAGTGATAAATATTATCAAATAAAAATTATAGTCAAGGCTCAACTGCTTAACCAAAGTAATATTACCTCTGAACAATCAGTGCTCAAATCTAATGTGAAATATGAAGGAAAACAAAACCTCTTGATTATTTTCCCTTTTAGTTATGGGATTATGGTATTATCATAAGGAATCTGGACTTTATGGACCCTGCTCTATTTCTGAATGAAAGTAAAAGTGGGAGGGAAGGAAGAAAGAAAAAGAAAGTAGCCTGGATCTTTCTAGAAATATTGTAGGTACAGTTAGTTCATGAATTCTTAAAATATATTGGAAAAAATGATTTCTTATTGTAATAAGAATGATTATAACCATTCTTTTAAGTGTTTTGAAAATCAATCCAAGATGACTTTGTAGAATTAAAAAAAATATGAGATTTCATGAATTTATCATGACAGAATTCTTAAAAACACTATCTTTTTCATCTTTAATATATCTTTTAAAAATGTTTCAAAGGAGTGAATTCATGTGATTTATTGTATCATGTCTTCTCTTGTTTGGGGTTTTTTTTGGTCTGTTTAGAGTGTGGCTTGCTAATCAGTTATTCTTCTTTATTTCTTTCTTTAGTTTATTTGTTTTTAATACAGATTGTTTTATGAATTATGTGGGGAGAGAAAAATCAGACCGAAATGGAAAAACAGACCGAGAGATAAAAACACAGAAAAAAGAAGTGAACATAGCATGTGTTGATTTACATTCAGTCTCCTTAGTTCTTTCTCTGATTGCAGATGGCAATTTCTGTCCAAAGTCTATTGGGATTCCTTTGGATAACTGAACCATAGAAAAGAACCAAGCCTTTTATAGTTGATCATTGCACATTCTTGCTGTTATTGTGTACACTGTATTCCTGGTTCTGCTTGTTTTGCTCAGCATCAGTTCATGTAAATCTTTCCAAGCCTTTCTATAATTTTTATATAACAATAATATTCCATTCCCTTCATGAACCACAACTTGTTCAGCCATTCCCCAATTGATGGGCATCCACTCATTTTCTAATTCTTTGCCACCATAAAAAGAGTTGCTACAAACATTTTTGCACATGTGGGTCCTTTTCCCTCACTTAGTATTTCCTTGGGATACAGACCCAGTAATGGCACTGCTAGGTCAAAGGATATGCATAATTTTATAGCCCTTTGGGTATGATTCCAGATTGTTCTCCAAAATGGTTGCATCATTTCACAATTTAATCAACAATGCATTATTGTCCCAGTTTTCCCACATCCCCTCCAACATTTATCATTATCTTTTCCTGTCATCTTAGCCAGTCTGAGAGGTGTGAGGTGCTACCTCAGGCTGGTTTTAATTTTCGTATCTCTAATTAATAGTGATTTAGAGCATTTTTTCATAGAACTATAAATGGCTTTAATTTTGTCATCTGAAAATTGTCTGTTTCATATTCTTTGACCATTTATCAACTGGGGAATGACTTGTATTCTTATAAATTTGACACAGTTCTTTATACATTTTAGAAATGAGATCTTTATTAGAAATACTGGCTGTAAAGATTTTTTTCCTAGCTTTGTACTTCCCTTTTAAGCTTGTTTCTGTTGGTTTTATTTGTACAAAAACTTTTTAATTTAATGTAATCAAAGTTGTCAATTTTGCCTTTCTAGTTTTTCTCTGATCATAAATTCCTCTCTTCTCCAAAGATCTAATAGGGAAATTATTCCTTGTTCTCCTATTTTGTTTATGATATCATCCTTTTTGCCCAAATCATTGGTATGGGGAGTGAGATGTAGGTCTATGCCAATTTTCTGACATATCATTTTCCAGTTTTCTCAGCAATTTTTATCAAATAGTAAGTTCTTTTTCCAGAAGCTGAAGTTTGGGATTTAGCAAATACTAGATTGCTATAGGTCTTGATTATTGTGTTGTGTGTATCTGATATCTTCCACTGATATAGCACTCTATTTCTTAGCCAGTACCAAATGGTTTTGATGACTGCTGCTTTATAATATAGTTTTAAGTTTCATACCACTAAGCCACCATTCTTTGTATTTTTTTCATTAATTTCCTTGATATTCTTGGCCTTTTCTTCTTCCAGATAAATTTTCTTATTTTTTTTTCTAATTCTGTAAATTCTATTTTGACAGTTTGATTGGTTTGGCACTTAACAAGTACATCAATTTAGGCAGAATTGTCATTTTTATTATATTAGCTCAGCCTAGCCATGAACAATTGATATTTTTTCTATTGTTTAGATCTGATTTTATTTGTGTGAGAAGTATTTTGTAATTGTGTTCATATAGTTCTTGGATTTTTCTTGGCAGGTAGACCCCTAAGTATTTTATTTTGTCTACAGTAAATTTAAATGGACTTTCTCTTTCTGTCTCTTTCTGATGGATTTTGTCAGTAATACATAGAAATGCTGGTGATTTGTCTGGGTTTATTTTATATCCTGCCACTTTGCTAAAGCTTTGAATTGTTTCCAGTAGATTTTTGGATGATTTTCTAGGATTTCCTAAATATATCATTATATCAGCTACAAAGAGTGATAGTTTTATTTCCTCATTACTTATTCTAATTCCTTTAATTTCTTTTTCTTTTTTTATTGCTAAAGCCAACATTTCTAGTACAATATTGAATAATAGTGATGATAATGGGCATCTTTGTTTCACTCCTGATCTTATTGGGAATGTTTCCAGCTTCTTTCCATTACAAATAATATTTGCTGTAGGATTTCGATAGATAGTGCTTATTATTTTAAGGAAAACTCCCATTATTCCTATGGTCTCTAGTGTTTTTTATAGGAATGGGTGCTGTATTTTGTCAAAAGCTTTTTTTGCATCTATTGAAATTATCATATGTTTTCTGTTGGTTTTGTTATTGATATGATCGATTATGGTAATAGTTTTCCTGATACTGAACCAGCCCTGCATTCCTGATATAAATCCCTTTGGTCATAGTGTATTATCCTGCTGATAAGTTGCTTTAATCTCTTTGATAATATTTTATTAAAAATTGTTGCATCAATATTCATTAAGGAAATTGGTCTGTAATTTTCTTTCTCTGTTTTGGTCCTTCCTGGTTTAGGTATCAGTGCCATATTTGTGTCATTAGAAAGAATTTGGCAGTACCCCTTCTTTACTTATTTTTCCAAATAATTTACAAAGAACTGGAATTAATTGTTCTTTAAATGTTTGCTAGAATTTACTTCTAAATCCATCTGGCCCTGGAGATTTTTTCTTAGGAGTTCATTGATGACTTGTTCAATTTCTTTTTCTAAAATGGGACTTTATATGTATTTTATTTCCTCTTATGCTAACCTAGGCAACTTATACTTTTATAAATATTCATCAATTTTCAGTAGATTGTCAGACTTGCTGCCATAGAGTTGGGCAAAATAGCTCTTAATTATTGCTTTAATTGCTTTTTCATTGGTGATGAATTTATCTCTTTCATTTTTGATATGGGTGATTTGTTTTTTTTTTTCTTTCCTTTTTCTGATGAAATTAACCAAAGGTTTATCTATTTTGTTAGTTTTTTTTTCATAAAACCAACTCTTTGTTTTGTTTATTAGTACAATAATTTTCTTAGTTTCTATTTTATTTATCTTTCCTTTGAGTTTCAAAATTTCTAATTTGGTATTTAATTGGGAATTATTAATTTTTTTCTTTTTCTAGCTTTCTTAGTTGCATGCTTAAGTCATTGATCTCCTCTTTCTCTATTTTATTTATGTAGCTATTTATAGATATAAAATTTTCCCAAAGAATTGCTTTGGCTGCATCCCATAGGTTTTAGTATGTTGTCTCATCTTTGTCATTTTCTTGGATAAAATTATGGATTGTTTCAGTGATTTATTGTTTGACCCACTCATTCTTTAGAATTAAATTATTTAATTTCCAATTGGTTTTTAGTCTATCTTTCCCTTGCTCTTTGTTGAATAGAATTTTTACTGCATTGTGATCCGAAAAGGAAACATTTACTAATTCTACCTTTTTGCATTTGATTGTGAGGTTTTTAATGCCCAAACACATGGTCAGTTTTTGTGTAAATGCCATGTACTACTGAGAAAAAGATATATTCCTTTCTGTCCCTATTCAATTTTCTCCAGAAGTCTTTCATATCTAGGTTTTCTAGGATCCTATTAACCACTCTAGTTTTTTTTCTTGTTTATTTTGTGGTTAGGTTTTTCTGATTCTGAGAGGGGAAAGTTGAAGTCCCCCCACTAGAATAGCTTTGCTGTCTATTTCTTCCTGTAACTGGCTTAAAATTTTCTCTAGGAAGTTACCCATTTTATCACTTGGTGCATCCACATTTAGTAGCATTACTATTTCATTATTTACAATACACTTTATCAAGTTGTACTTTCCCTCCTTATCTCTTTTAATAAGATCTATTTTTTACTTTTGCTTTATCTGAGATCAGAATTGCTACACTTGCTTTTTTATTCAGCTGAAGCATAATAAGTTCTGTTTCAGCCTTTTACCTTTACTCTGCATGTGTCTTCTGTGTGAAGTATGTTTCTTGTAAACAACATATTGTAGGATTCTGTTTTTTAATCCACTCTATTATTTGCTTCAGTTTTGTGGGAGAGTTCATCCCATTCACATTAACTGTTACGATTACCAGCTCTGTATTTTTCTCCATCCTATTTTCTCCCCTGTATATACTTTTGTTCTCTATTTCTACCATGCCCTTAGTTGTGTTTTTTTTTACCCACCCACCTTATTTTCTATCAACTCTTCCTCCTTTCTCTTACCTTTTTCCCTGATGTTTCTGCCTTCCCTTCTATCCTGTTCTTCCCTTTTTTCCTCTTTCTCCTCCTATTTTTTTATAGGATTAGAAAAATTTCTATACCCAACTGAATGATTAAGTTATTCCCTCTTAAAGCCAAACCTGATGACATGAAGCTTCAGACAATGCTCATCCCCCTCTGTCCTTTCCCCCAATTGTAATAGGTCTTTTATTAAAAGACCTTCATTGAAGATCCATCTTCTCTCCTGAAAGATGATGCTGAGTCTCACTGGGTAATTAATTCCTGGTTGTAACTCCAGGTCCTTTGGTTTCCAGAATATGGTATTCCAGACCCTCTGATCCTTCATTGTAGAAGCTGCCAGATCCTGGATAATCCTGACTGTTGCTCCTTGATATTTGAATTGTTTTTTGTCTGGCAGCTTGCAGTATTTTTTGTCTTTCAGATTATAGTTGTGGAGTTTCCTTGTGGGACGTCTTTATAGAAGTGATTGATGGATTCTTCCAATGAGTATTTCCCCCTCTGTTTCTAGACTATCAGGACAGTTTTCTTTAATGACCTCTTGTAGAATTCATCCAGTCTTTTTTTTTTTGGGGGGGGGGGTCATGGCCTTTATATAGGCCAATAATTTTTCCCCTTTTTTAAATTAAAGTTTTTTATTTGCAAAATATATGCATGGGTAATTTTTTTGACATTGACCCCTGCAAAGCTTTCCATTACAAATTTTCCCTTCTTCCCTCCACCCCCTTTCCTAGATGGCAGGAAGTCTAATACATGTTAATTATGTTAAAATACATGACAAATCGAATATATGTATACATATTTATAGTTATATTGCTATACAAGAAAAATTGGATCTACAAGAAAAAAAACCTGTAAAGGAAAACAAAATGCAAGCAAACGTCAATAGAGAGCATGAAAATGTTATGTTGTGGTCCACACTCTCCCACAGGTCTCTCCCTGGATGTATATGGCTTTTTTCATCACTGAACAGTTGGAACTGGTTTGAAACATCTCATTCTTGAAGAGAACCATGTCCTTCAGAATTGATCATGTAGTCTTGTATATAATGATGTCCTGGTTCTGCTCATTTCACTTAGCATCCATCAGTTCATGCAAGTCTCTCCAGGCTTCTCTGAAATCATGTTGTTGGTCACTTCTTACAGAACAATATTATTCCATGACATTCATATACCCTGGTTTATTCAGCCATTCTCCAGTTGATGGGCATCCATTCACTTTCCAGTTTCTAAGCCACTACAAAAAGGGTTGCCATAAACATTTTTGCACATGTGGGTCCCTTTACTTCCTTTAAGATCTCTTTGGGATATAAGCCCAATAGAAACACTGCTGGGTCAAAACATATATACAGTCTGATAACTTTTTGAACATAGTTCCAAATTGCTCTCCAGAATGCTTGGATCCGTTCACAGTTACACCAACAATGTATCAGTGTCCCAGTTTTCCCACATCACTTCCAACATTCATCATTATCTTTTCCTGTCATCTTAGCCAATCTGGCAGGTATGTAGTGGTATCTCAGAGTTGTCTTAATTTGCATTTCTCTGATCAATAGTGATTTGGAGCACCTTTTCATATGACTAGAAATAGTTTTAATTTCATCATCTGAAATTGTTCACATCCCTTAACCATTTATCGATTGGAGAGTGGCTTGATTTCTTATAAATATGAAACAATTCTATATATATTTTAGAAATGCTAGGCCAATAATTTTTAAATTGTTTCTTCTGTATCTATTTTCCACATTGACTGTTTTGCCAATGATGTATTTCACATTTTCTTTCATTTTTAAATTATTTTTCGTTTGATTGATTCCTGCTGTCTCACAGTTATTAGCTTCCATTTGGCCTGTTCTAGTTTGTTATGTGTGATTTTCTTCAGTTATCTTTTGTATATCTTTTTCCATTTAGTTTATTCAACTTTCTAAGGAGTTGTTGTCTTCATTTTTTTCCCTTCCTTTTCCAAACTTTTGACTTTCTCATGCATACCTATCATTTTTTTTTGTCATTTTTCCTTCTACCTCTCTCAGTTGCCTTTTTGAAGTCTTTTATGAGCATTTCCAAGCCTTTTTGGGCTTGATATCAATTTATCTCACTCTGAGACTTCTGTCTACATTTTGTTCTCCTCTGAGTTTGTGTTTTGGTCTGCCCTGTCACCATAGTAGCTTTATATGGTCAAGTTTCTTTTTTGTTTTTTGTTTCTTGCTCATTTTCTTTCCTTTCAGTATTTCCTCTTTTTTTTACTTTTAAGGTGGAGCTCTGCTCTTGCGGTAAAGGTGGTGTTGTCCCAAGCGTCCTGTGTACCTCTGAGCCTTGACTTTGAGCATAGGGTTTGAAAGCAACCTGGTTTCCCTGCTTTTGCCATCTGAGTTGGGACTGGAAGCTGCCCCCCTGATTTACTTCTCTACTGAGGGTCTCAGTTGCTGATGTGCTAGCTTTCCAAGAGCCTTTGACCTGAGCTGAATACTCTTTTTACCCCAGTGAGACTGACCTTTTTTGAAGTTTTTTCAGTCTAACTTGAGCTGGAGAGTGGTTTCATTCCATCAGATTATGTTCAGAGGCTTGGTTTCATGTGGTTTTTGAGGGAAACTAGGAGAGCTTGAGATTAAAAAAAAGAGCATGTTCCCATGTTTTTTATTTTACAAATGGAGCAGTTGACTTGGCAAGTTTGTTACATAGTAGAGTTGTGACTTCTGGTTAAAGTTGACAAGCAACTTTTTTTCAGTAAACTATTTACTATATTTTGCTAGGCTTTTTAAAGGAATTTATTTCTCATGAGGCATCTTTACTTGAAACGGGGCCTTTCATGGGAGAATGCCTACTCAACATCTTCATATATTGAAATATTCACGGAAAGGTCATAGAAGTGAGGGGGAAAGACTTAAGTTGAAATCACTTGTCTGGTCCTTACTAGATATTTAGCCTGGAAAGACACATAACTCCTCTGAATAAGTTTCTCCCTATATAAAATGGGGATAATATGATTGCTAGGTTGTGATTTGAATTCTTGTGTGGGAAGCACTGTGTAAATCATTTATACACATATCTGTATACACAATTACATTAGATTTTCTTCTGTTTTCAGTGAAAGATACAGGTAATGAAAAGACAATGTTTCATATCAATTTCTTCACCCTTTTTTGATGTCATAAAGTATTGTTCATATATTGTTCAGAGCTGGCATTTCAAGGTAACTTTGACAGAGTTTTGTGGATGAATTGAATTTTTGGAGTTTATTTTAGTAATATAGTCATTGAAAATATCTTAGAGAATAAAATATCTTTAGCATAGAACACTCTGCAAGTAGATATAACATCAGATATCTTCTATATTTTCAAGTCTTATAAAAACAGCTATATTCAGAGTTGAGTTTAGAATAGTGATCCAACTGTCTGGCTATTCAGATAAAAACAATATAGGAAATTTGTCATCTGTTGATAAAATGGTCTAGATATCAAAAAATTGGCTAGGGTCAGGAAGTAGATTTAATGTAAATAGAAAATATTATCCCTCCCTCTCTCCCTCCCTCTATTCCTTCCTCCCCTCCCTCTATTCCTTCCTCCCCTCCCTCCCTTCCTTCCTCCCTCCCTTCCTCCCTCCCTTCCTTCCTCCCTCCCTCCCTCCCTCCCTCCCTTCCTTCCTTCCT
>JAJPUD010003283.1:178560-215705 GCA_023553655.1 Myrmecobius fasciatus | reverse complement strand
TCCTTCCTTCCTTCCTTCCTTCCTTCCTTCCTTCCTTCCTTCCTTCCCTCCTTCCCCAGACAGGCAGAAGTCTGATAGAGGTCATGCGTGTACAATAATTTTAAACATATTTCCATATTAGTCATATTATATCACAATAATTTTGTAATATGTCTCCCTCCCCCATTGACCTTGACTTAACTTTTCTAATAGGTTTAGCTATTCAGCACCAAACTATGGTCCTGCTTATATACCTCATCCCATCTTGTCATTGAAACTAATTGTGCTGATCTCTGACCCCACAAAAGCACATCCAAGGAATGGAACTCCACCATTTGCCATTTTCAAAGGGTCCCTCTTAGTAACTTCAGGCTAAGACATATTGAGTGTCTTTCTGCTTCAGTTATTTGGGAGAGTTGTTTCCCACCCAAGGGAGCATGGTCTGCTTATTTAGGAGTGACAAGGCACACCAGTTTCTCCTTAATTTTTTTTCTGGAGTACAAAAAAATTCTCAAAAACAAGTGGATGAGAATATTCAAAATACCTTTGGCAGTTACCACCTGCTAGGAAAAATATTCTTTCCAAAAACCCACCTTTGTGATCCTTTTTCTTAAAAAGGAGTAAGAAAAAGCAGATTCTCCATGTATGCTTGGTTTAGTCAGTCCTTTGCTGCCGTTTTTAAGAACAGATTTCTATGCTCCTTTGTGATAGTGACCCATTTTTGCACTAAATGATATTCAGATAGTTTGAGTTAATTAGCATTCAGCTAATTCTAATATTTTGTCACAATGTGATAGAGACACATTTAGTGTAAACATCAATGAAATAGGTAACTAGTATATGATGGTTATCAGATATTAATTTTCTATTCACAGTATCTCATTGTATCTCATTTAAGAATGTTCTTCCTTTTAAGAATGAATTCACTATTATTTTAAGAACATAATTATATTTTTGTATCTATAGTTTAACTTGCCAGAAAATGATTGTAGTAGCTCAAGCTGAAATTCTTTTCTTTGTTCATTGCAGACTGTTGTACTAATAGAGGTATTTAATAAATAAGCCATTTATCCATTTTTTGTTTAAAACAAAAAAAGTGCCTCAGGATAATATTAAATATTATTTCACTAGTGTCATGATACTATAATTCATAATGATAGTATTTGTAAAACACTTTGAAAGCTTCAAAGTATGATATAAATGCTAGTTGTTATTTTTAGTTAGAATGATGGGTGGGGTGGCTCAGACTAAAGAAAGATTTCAAGAGAATTGGAGCTTAACCTGAGCCTTAAAGGTGTCCAAGAGATTCCTTTCTAAGTGAGGAGGGAATTTATACTAAGTATGCAGGACAAGAGCAAAGAATGAGTCTTTTCTGACCCCAGATATGGTGCATTCTATTCACTTAAAGCACTAATTGCATAGTAACCCTATGTAAATGTTAGCTATTGTTATGAATAGTTATTTTAACAAATTCCAACAATCTTAAGAGTTTTATGATATAGATATTTTAAAGGGAACTTTTCTTTTTGTAATGGGGAGTTTGGTCCTGAATAAGAAAGAATAATATACTAATAAAAATATTTTTCCTCTATGACTCTCCCTCGGACAATCTCTTTAATTCAGTCTAGAAACTTTTGGAGACCATCCAGTTATTCTGCCAAATAGATTGAATTGTGCTCAGCAGAGATGAAATATCTTTTGTTCTTTCCACTAATCATTGCAACTGGATATGCTCTTAATGCCTATTACAATGTGTATTTTTAGTAAGCATTCAGTAAGGTAAAGAACTGAGAGCAGCCCACAGCCAGATTGGGGCATCAGAAGTTTGAAGGTCTTGCTTTAGTTTCTGAATATTTGATTTAGAGTAGGCTTTGGGGAAGGGGAAGGCAGGAGAGACCAGGACACATCCTGGTATATCAGATGGAACTATATAGCAGGGCAGATTTAGAAAATCATCCGGTTTTTTTCCTATCTGGGATTAGTTTCTTCCCTTGACCCTTTGCAAAAGTTACAATGCAGAACTCTCCCTCTCATGGGGTCCTAAGGCACAGGTTAAGGAATGCCATTGTTACTTTTCCAGTAGAGAAATTGGTCCAAACACTCCACATATTCCTTAAAGAATCCAAGCAAATGAAACAAAATTAATAGTTTTCTTGTGCTAGAGTTTCCTGTGTCTTTCCAGGACAACAAAATAAAGAGAACCTTCCTGTGAGTAGGAAGTGACACTTCCATGTTTGACAGCATTGTGTACTGTTTAGTGAGTTTTGTCTGAGAACCTTACTGTTGTGGAAAGATTCACTGAACTGGGAGCCATAAGATCTGGAATCTAGTGTTAGTTTTGCAAGTAGCTTTCTTTGACTTTTGCTGTCACCTCACTTAAGATTCAGTTTCCCTATCTGTAAAATGAACAGTTAGACAAATTGACCTTTAGGCTTAAAATTCTATGATTTTTCCCATAAAATGTTCAATACCAAGGTCAACATAAAACTCAGTGAATGACAAATTATATATATTTGTTTGCCTCTGTTCCAGGATGCTGATCCAGAAGGAAAATAGAGGAAAATATACCCATGCAAATTAAAATTAGCATTGGAACACAAGTTTCAAGCCTGGTGTTAAATCACACTATTTGTAAATAATTTAAATTTTAATTAATATCTTTAGTTTTTAAAGCACCTTAATTTTCTTTTCTTTTCTTTTCTTTTTTTTGCTTTTTGCTGAGGCAATTGAGGTTAAGTGACTTGCCCAGGATCACACAGCTAGAACACGTTAAATGTTTGAGACCAGATTTGAACTCAGGTCCTCCTGACTTCACGGCTGGTGCTCTATCCACTGCACCACCTAGCTGTCCTGATCACCTTTATTTTCAAAGAGCATTTCTCCTCTCCAAACCAGGGACTATCCCCTTCTAACAACAACAAAAAACTAAAAGAAGGCAAAAAAAAGTTCAGGACAACTAATTAGCATATCACCTGAGCCTCACTCCACCACACCAATATCTCTGCATTGAATTGGGGAAAATTGCATTCTTTTGAACTCTTGTTTGGGGCTAATCTTAATAATCATAATCATGTAGCATCATTTATTTTTCTGTGGTTTTGTTTTTCCATTTACTTTGTTAGAGTGCTTATATAGATTGTTTTCCTATTCCTTACTGCATTTTGAATCAGTTCATATCTGTCTTTACATGCTTCTCAGAATTCTTTATATTCCTTTTTATCATAAAGTAGTGATATTCCATTATATTCACATTAGTTCCTCCCTAGTCAATGGACATGTACTTTGCTTCTAGTTCTATGATATCATTAAAAAAATGATACTCTGGTATTTTGACTACCTTAAAGTGCTTACATAAAATTGGGATCTTTGCATCAAAAATGGCATCAAAAGTGGCAAAGAAGTATTTTAATAAAAATCTAACTTCATCCCTTACAAGTCATGTTTCATATACTAATCATTTTTAACTATTTAAGTATTATTTCTATTGCTTTTGAAAAAGCTGTTCTTCATTTAACATTTTGGTAAGCTATTTTCCTAACCTTTCTAACCTCATTTTATAGACTTAAAAAATGAGAAAAATCCAACATTCATGCAATGAATGAGCAAAACCAGATAGTACATCCATATGTAATTGCTGAAATATGTTTTAAAGCTCATTTCCTCATTCCTTACAGTTTTCTGATAATATTTTTTCAAGGGTAAAAAAGCAATGACAAAAGTGATGGTTTGATCAAATGAGAATGAATCCTTGGCAGATGGAAAGTACAGCTCATAACTCAAATGCTCCCTTTTTTCTTTTGATTCATCTATGTATTTACTCAAATCTGCTTTTCAAGAGAAAACTGCATTTATTAATTTTTTTGTTCAAGGAAACTCATAAAACTTTGGGCGTGTTTGTTGGTAAAAATAGTCCATCTTGGCTCCAATTTATACAAGACTATTTTATTGGTGATATTCTTTTTTTTTTTTTTTTTTTTTTTTTGCTGAGGCAGTTGGGGTTAAGTGACTTGCCCAGGATCACAGCTAGAACACGTTAAATGTTTGAGACCACATTTGACCTCAGGTCCTCCTGACTTCAGGGCTGTTGCTCTATCCACTACACCACCTAGTTGCCCCTATTGGTCATATTCTTAAGGATCATAAAAGATGGTGACATTTTCTTCTATACTTTTGCTTGTTTTCAACTTCATGTAACAAAACATCCTCTGTATAACCCCCTCCCCACTTATAGTTTCCTTTTATGTGCTATCTTCCCCCATTAGATTATAAGTTCTTTTGTAATGCCTGAGAAAATGAGATAAGACAGAGATTGGTTTTTAATCTTTTAATTGTGGAGAGTTTAGACTAGCTGGTTGAATGGGGTTCGTGTTCAAAAATCATTCCACTCTCAATAACTGAGTCAGGGAACTTTTAAAGGGTCCTTAGTTAATTAGCATTTACAAGCAAGATACAGAAGGTGAGAAGGCAATTAGTCTAACATTGTACAGCTGTTGTTTTTACTTCGAAGAGAGAGTGCAGAGAGAGAGAGGAGTCAACTTATTATTTATAGCTTGGATCATGACTTAGTTCCTGTCAGAAAAGAGAGTAGAACCATTCTTGGATAGCTAGGGACTTTTAAGGAGGGCATAGGCAGGAATGGAGATAACATAATTCTACTCCAGGATAGTTTTGGACAAGGATGGAGTCTTAATGGTGGGCACCTGGATCATTGTTTTTCTTTTCTATCCTTCATTGTGTCCTCATTAAGATTCTTACTGCTTTTTTATCCTTTTAATTTTCAGCAGAACTAGGATTGGAATGAGATTGATGGATTTTGTATGTGTCAAGGTACATTAAAGGCACATATTCTATCATACAGTGAGCATGAAGAGAAAAATCACTTGGTTAGAAATATGCCATTTACTTATGTATTTCTTTCTTTTTTTTTATATAAAGCTTTTTATTTGCAAAACATGAGTGACCTTTCAACATTGACCTTTGCAAAAACTTTTTTTTTCCCAAGCTTTTCCCCTCCTTCCCCCCACCCCCCACCCCTAGATGACAGGTAATCTAATACATGCTAAACAGGATAAATTATATGACAAATACAATACATGTATACATATCTATACAGTTATCTTACTGCACAAGAAACATCAGATCTAGAAAGAGAAGAAGGAAAAAACAACCTAAGAAGGAAAACAAAATGTATGAAAATATTCACAGAAAGCGTTAAAATGCTGTGTTGTGGTTCACTCTCAGTTCCCACAGGCCTCTCTCTGGATGTATATGACTATCTTCATCGCAGAACAACTGGTTTGAATCACCTCATTGTTGAAGAGAACCATGTCCATCAAAATTGATCATCGTATAGTCTTGTTGCTGTGTATAATGTTCTCCTGGTTCTGCTGATTTCACTCAGCATTAGTTCATGCAAGTCTCTCCAATCCTCTCTGAAATCCTCCTGTTGGTCATTTCTTACAGAACAATAATATTCCATAACATTCATATACCATAATTTATTCAGCCATTCTCCAATTGATGGGCATCCTTTCAATTTCCAGTTTCTTGCCACTACAAAAAGGGCTGCCACAAACATTTTTGCACATGTGGGTCCCTTTCCCTCCTTTAAAATCTCTTTGGGATATAGGCCCAGTAGAAACACTGCTGGGTCAAAGGGTATGCACTGTTTGATAACTTTTTGACCATAGCTCCAAATTGCTCTCCAGAATGGTTGGATCCGTTCACAGTTCCACCAACAATGTATCAGTGTCCCAGTTTTCCCACATCCCCTCCAACAGTTATCATTATCATTTCCTGTCATTTTAGCCAATCTGACAGGTGTGTAGAGGTATCTCAGAATTGTCTTAATTTGCATTTCTCTGATCAAGAGTGACTTGGAGCACCTTTTCATGTGACCGGAAATACTTATGTATTTCTTCTATGGAGACACAAAGAGCTCTTGGATAGCATGCTCCTAACATCTATCCCTCTAGCAATGAAAAGGAGGATTTTTTTTATTTCAGTGTTGAGATTGTCTCACTTCTTGAAGTTTGAGAGTTTGGGATGTGGCTTTCTACTGAGATTACAGAAGTTCTTGGGTGGTGTACCTTTTGGTGGGAGAACAGGTTTGTATCCTGATGCCTCCAATAGAACAGTAAAGTTAACATTGAAAATTTTAAACTTACATTGAAGCTACTTTCTATACAAAATCTCAGGAAACAATTCCTTATTGTATTCCTCTATTTCTCTATGTAATTCTTCCATGAGATAGTCTTTGAAAGTTAGAGTTCAGTCCATTGAAGCTACAACTAGCTTACCAGTAAAAGAAAGGTCTGTCATGAAAGAGATCTTATTTTTCTCCTACTGTTATGAAGAATTTCAGAATCGCACAATTACTTTAAAGTTATATTACTGCAAAGTCTTCAGATACTTTCAAAATTCTCCTGTTCCTTTTTAAGAGTTTGTCCATCCTAGCTGTGTGACCCTGGGCAAGTCACTTAAACCCAATTGCCTCAACAGAAAAAGCAAAAAAAAAAAAAAAAAAAAAAAAGTTTGTCCAACCCTGACAAGATACTATTTATCCATTCTCTAGCCATTTTTTTTCTTTTTTTACTCCTACTACTCACAAATCTCTTTCATTTCAAATGTTATACCTTAAATATTAGTTTAGTGTGATTCACATGATTTAATTCCATTGATAGTTAAATGAACTGGTATGATAATACATTTTTATTAAATGTTTGCTATATGCCATGAACTGTGCTAAGGACTAGAATTACCCAGAGAGGCAAAGACAGTTCTTGTCCTCACGAAGTTTGAGGGAGTTAAATTTGTTAAATTTAAATTTGTATGATTGAACTAATAAAAGTAAAAATTTGTATGGCTGAAGTTAATAAAAATAGAGGGGAAATCCTCCAGTATGGTAGTTAAATCCCCAATAAATTTGTTTCAAAGTGGTATGGTATAGCTTCTAGGGGAAATATAGCAATAATTTTAAGATCTCCTGACCTTAGAATGCTTCTGTTCTAACAATCTGTCAATGATTCTAAAATCTTTTGGCTTTAGTATCAGTGATCACGAGGCCCCCCCAACCGTAGAGTGCTATTGTTCTAATAATCTGTCAATGACTGTAAAAGTCTTCTGACCTAGAAATATAATAATATTTCTTCCCTTAAATTTTAGGGAAGATATATTAGTGATCCTGAGACCTTCTGACTTTAAAGTGCTATTGTTGTGGCAATCCATCAGTGATTCTAGTCTTCTAGCCTTAGAATAGTCCTTTTACTGACTGTCAGATATATAATCTGCAGGTCAGTGATAACCAAATTCCTGAGACCATTCCTCTGTTCTACTTCTAAGCCATAAAATTAGCATGTTAGTGACATGAAGCACCAATCTCTTGTCTTTTTTTCTGTAAAATTATCTTCTTGCCCCTGGTTCTTTGTTACAATTTGTAACCTTGACTTGGATATGGGTACAAACCTGCAAATTCTTTTGAGACACTTCACAACATCAGTCTTAGACCTCTAAGTATGAGAAATTTGTGCTAAAATAATTTAATAGGCTGTTAAACATTAAATAATTGCCCAATTTTGTTGTAAATATGTATTTTTCTCTGTAACAAAAAGCATGTGAATGTTTGAAACATTATAGGATTCTTCAGTGATGTGAAACATTTAGTGGGCAAAAAGTTCAATAACTACAATTAGTTATTTTAAACATTTAATGAAAAAAATCTAAAAACTATATTATTAGTATAATAAATTAGCCTGCAATGGTCACCACACATTTTTGTTTTTGAAAGGACTTAATAGAACAAAAACTGTCAGGAACCATGATAGAAATAATACAGGGATGCTGGAATGATATTTATATTTATTCAAACAGTATGCAAATCAGGATTTTCCCCTACCCCCAAGAAGAATGAAAGGAAAATCTCCACCCATATTTCAAACCCTAATTATTCCCTAATTATATCCTGAATATTTTATTTCTTTAACTATAATATGAACTCTGTATTAAGACTCAGACCTTGTTCTATTTCTGTATCTTAACTGTATTCGGTTAATTGTGCCTAGCATATATAATGTGCTCAACAAATGACTGTTTATTGGTCAAGAAATATTTGCTAATTAAAATGATACTAAGAAGCATATTCATTGAACATATGTGGGGGGGGGGGGAGAGGGAGCGGAGCCAAGATGGCAGAGTGCAGACTCGACTCTCTGATCTTCCCTCAGACCCAGAACAAATTAAACCTCTTAACTGATTCTGGAGTGAGGGCTCCATCAAACACTTGGAGTACAATGCATTTCCATCAAAAATCACCTTGGAAGAACTCCGGACCAGGTCTGTTTCAGATGGGCAGAGGATCAGCCGCTTGTCGCACTCAGGAGCCAGCACCCAGCCAGGGCAGGAGACGGGGGTGGATTCTAGGCACCCGGGAAGTCCTAGGGAGATGCTTGGACCACTTTGCTCTGCTTGCAGGCAGCTGCTTTGGCAGATCTGCCTTTGGTAAAGGGTGGATTGAGAGCAGCTGAGAGAACAGACCTAGCGCGGGACCAGTCCTGCACCAGAAGTCAACTACACAAACTGCCCCAGGGGAGATTGAAACGGCTGCTGGTCCTCTGCTTTAAACAGACCTCAAGCTCTAAAAAATGAGTAAGAAGCAGAAGAGAGCTCCCACCATAGACAGCTTTTATGGAGAGAAAGAAGGGCAGACCTCAGATCCTAGGTTCTTAAAGGGAAAGTAACCCCAGAGGAAGCCACAAAGGGGAAATGAGCTGGTCCCCATTTCACAAGGCTTACCTGGAAGATTGCATAAAGAATCTCAAAGGAGAGTTACAAGAAAAATGGGGAAATGAATTGAGATCAGGGCAAGAAGGAAATAATGCCCTGCAACAGAGATATGAAAAACTGGAAAACAAGATTGATGAAATGGAAAAAATCACCAATTCACTGGAAAACAAGATTGGTGAAATGGAAAAAGTCACCAACTCTAATATAATTGAGGGAAAAAGGGAGGGCAATGAGCATTGTGTGAATCTTACTCTCATCAGATTGGGATCCAAAAGAGTATATCATACACATTTGGTTTCACAGAAAAATTTGTCCCTCATAGGGAAGTAGAAGGGAAAGGAGGAAAAGAAAGGGATAGACTAATAGAAGGGAAAATAGAAAAATTAGGGGAGAGGTGTAAAAAAGAGGGAGGGGTTCTAAAGGGGGGAGGACTGTTAGAGGGAGGTGGTCATCAAAAATAAAATACTGGGGAGGGGGTAAGGGAGAAAGGGGAAAGGGAAGAGAAAAACAACTTTGGGTAAATAAGATGGCAGGGAATACAGATATAGTTATTTTAACTGTGAATGTGAATGGGATGAACTCTCCCATAAAACAGAAGCAGATAGCAGACTGGATTAAAAGCCAGAGTCCTACAATATGTTGTTTATAAGAAACATATCTAAAACATAGAGATACATACAGAGTGAAGGTAAAGGGCTGGAGAATAATCTTTTATGCTTCAGGTGAACAAAAAAAAGCAGGGGTAGCAATCCTGATCTCAGATCAAGTAAAAGCAAAGACAAATCTAATTGAAAGAGATAAGGAAGGAAACTGTATTTTATTAAAGGGTACCATAGATAATGAAGCAACATCAATACTAAACATATATGCACCAAGTGGTATAGCATCCAAATTCCTAGAGGAGAAACTAACAGAGGTGCAAGGAGAAATAGATGGCAAAACTATACTAGTGGGGGATCTCAACCTTGCTCTTTCAGAATTAGATAAATCAAACCACAAAATAAATAACAAAGAAGTTAGGGAAGTAAACAAGTTATTAGAAAAGTTAGGTATGATAGATCTTTGGAAGAAATTCAATGGCGATAGAAGGGAGTTTATTTTTTCTCAGGGGTTCATGGAACTTATACAAAAATTGATCATGTGTTAGGGCATAAAAACCTCAAAATCAAATGCAGAAAAGCAGAAATAGTAAATGAATCCTTTTTATATCATGATGCAATAAAAATCACATGTAATATAAGGCCAGGAGAAAATAGACCAAAAGTTAATTGGAAATTAAATAATCTAATTTTAAAGAATGAATGGGTGAAAGAGCAAATCACAGACACAATCAATAATTTCATCCAGGAGAATGACAATAATGAGACAACATACCAAAATGTGTGGGATATGGCCAAAGCAGTTATAAGGAGTAATTTTATGTCTCTAGATGCTTACTTGCATAAAATAGAAATAGAGAAGATCAACGAATTGGGCTTACAATTAAAAAAACTAGAAAAAGAGCAAATTAAAAACCCTCAATTAAAGACCAAATTGGAAATTCTGAAAATAAAAGGGGAGATTAATAAAATTGAAAATAAGAAAACTATTGAATTAATAAATAAAACTAAGAGTTGGTTTTATGAAAAAACCAACAAAATAGATAAGCCTTTAGTTAATTTGATTAGAAAAAGGAAAGAGGAAAAAAATCAAATTGTTAGTTTCAAAAATGATAAGGGAGAACTTTCCTCCAATGAAGAGGAAATTAGAGTAATAATTAGGAATTACTTTGCCCAACTTCTTGCCAATAAATTTGATAATCTAAATGAAATGGAGGAATATCTACAAAAATATAGATTGCCCAGGTTAACAGAAGAGGAAATAAATTATTTAAATAGCCCCATTTTAGAAAAAGAAATAGAAAAAGCTATTAATCAACTCCCTAAGAAAAAATCTCCAGGGCCAGATGGATTTACATGTGAATTCTACCAAACATTCAAAGAACAATTAATTCCAATACTATATAAACTATTTGAAAAAATAGGGAAAGAAGGTGTACTACCAAATTCTTTCTATGATACAGATGTGGTGCTGATAACTAAACCAGGTAGGGGGAAAACCGAGAAACAAAACTATTGACCAATTTCCCTAATGAATATTGATGCAAAAATCTTAAATAAGATATTAGCAATGAGATTACAGAAAGTTATTCCCAGGATAATACACCATGACCAAGTAGGATTTATACCAGGAATGCAGGGCTGGTTCAATATTAGGAAAACTATCAGCTTAATCAATTATATTAATAACCAAATTAATAAACATCATATGATTATCTCAATAGATGCAGGAAAAAGCTCTTCATAAAATCCAACACCCATTCCTATTAAAAACACTAGAGGGTATAGGAATAAATGGGCCTTTCCTTAAAATTATTAGTAGTATCCACTTAAAACCATCAGCAAGCATTATATGTAATGGAGACAAACTAGAACCATTCCCAGTAAGATCAGGAGTGAAACAAGGCTGCCCACTGTCACCATTACTATTTAATATTGTATTAGAAATATTAGCTTTGGCAGGAAGAGAAGAAAAATAGATAAAAGGAATTAGAGTAGGTAATGAGGAAACCAAATTGTCACTCTTTGCAGATGACATGATGGTATACTTAGAGAACCCTAGAGACTCAACTAAAAAATTACTAGAAACAATTCACAACTATAGCAAAGTTGCAGGATACAAAATAAATCCAATCAAATTCCCAAGAAATTATTTTACAGATCTAGAAAAAATAGTAGCAAAGTTCATTTGGAAGAATAAAAGGTCAAGAATTTCAAGGGAATTAATGAAAAAAAGGTTGATGAAGGTGGCCTTGCTGTACCAGATCTAAAACTATATTATAAAGCAGCAGTCATCAAAATCATTTGGTACTGGCTAAGAAATAGAACAGTTGATCAGTGGCATAGGATAGAATCACAAGACAGACTAGGTGATAACTATAGCAATATAGTCTTTGATAAACCCAAAGACCCCAGCTTCTGGAATACGTACTCAGCATTTGACAAAAACTGCTGGGAAAATTGGAAACTAGTGTGGAAGAAATTAGGGCTTGACCCACACCTAACATCACATACCAAGATAAGTTCTAAATGGGTTCATGATTTGGATATAAAGAGTGAAATCATAAGCAAATTAGAGGAACATAATATAGTTTACCTCTGAGATCTCTGGAGATGGAATAAACTTATGTCCAAAGAAGAACTGGAACTCTTAATTGAACACCAGATAGATAATTTTGATTATATTAAGTTTAAAAGTTTTTGTACAAACAAAACTGATGCAGACAAGATTAGGAGGGAAGCAATAAATTGGGAAATCATCTTTACATTTAAGGGTTCTGATAAAGGCTTCATTTCTAAAATATATAAGAGAATTGTCTCATATTTATAAGAATTCAAGCCACTCTCCAATCGATAAATGGTCAAAGGATATGAAGAGACAATTTTCAGATGCTGAAATTAAAACTATTTGTAATCATATGAAAAGGTGCTCCAAATCACTATTGATCAGAGAGATGCAAATTAAGACAACTCTAAGGTACCACTACACACCTGTCAGATTGGCTAACATGACAGGAAAAGTTAATGATGAATGTTGCAGGGGATGTGGGAAAACTGGGACACTGATACATTATTGGTGGAACTGTTAAGAGATCCAAACATTCTGGAGAGCAATTTGGAGCTATGCTCAAAAAGTTATCAAACTGTGCATACCCTTTGACCCAGCAGTGTTTCTACTGGGCCTATATCCCAAAGAAATCTTAGAGGAAGGAAAGGGACCCACATGTGCAAGAATGTTTGTGGCAGTCCTTTTTGTAGTGGCTAGAAACTGGAAACTGAATGGATGCCCATCAATTGGAGAATGGCTGAACAAATTATGGTATATGAATGTTATAGAATATTATTGTTTTGTGAGAAATGACCAGCAGGATGATTTCAGAGAGGCCTGGAGAGACTTGCATGAACTGATGCTGAGCGAAATCAGCAGAACCAGGAGATCATTATACATGGCAACAACAATACTATATGATGATCAATTCTGATGGACATCGCTCTCTGCAACAATGAAATGCTTCAAACCACTTCCAATTGTTCATTGAAGAAAGCCATATACACCCAGAGAGAGGGATGTAAAATATGGACCAAAACATAACATTTTCATGTTCTCTATTGTTTGCTTGCATTGTGTTTCCTTTCTCTGATTTTTTTCCTTGTGGATACGATTTTTTCTTGCACAACAATGATAAATGTGGACATATGTATACACATGTATACATATTCAATTTGTCAAGTATTTTAACATAATTAACATGTAGTGGATTTCCTGCCAACTAGGGGAAGGGTGGGGACTAGGGCAGAAAATTTTGTAATAGAAAGCTTTGTAAGGGTCAGTGTTGAAGAATTACCCACACATATGTTTTGTAAAAGAACATATGTTCAAATTTCTTGAGGGACTAGTGCTTCATGTATAACAAAAGAGGTATATCTATAGTTTATTTGAAATATCAGAAATATATAAAAACAGGTCAGTTTTTTAAAAATCAGTGATGTTTGTTTTAACTGATATTTCACCATTAATTTATTAGATTGTTTTTAGTAAGGTAGAGGATGTTTGAAATGAAAAGCTATTTCATAATATGATCATGAGAATACATGATAAAAATGGATTACATTAATTCATTTAGTAACCAATGCTTCTTTAAGGGCATGGGCTCATAGAGATGAAAAAGATAAAACTCATCCATTGTAAGCAAAACAAGTACATCACAATATGATAGTACAGCTAAGGAATAAGATGGTTTAGATTTTCTAAACTGCATACAGATATTCAAAATGGAGTTTAAGTTTTTTTTTTTTAAGCAACTACCTTTCATTTACTGTTATTCATGAAATAATATGATTACAAAGAATGGTCCAAAGTTTCACAATTAAAGAGATTCTTTGTACTGAATAGGCACACCTAAATTTAACCCTCCAAATTGTATTATTAGACAGACCGCTGTGAACAGTAGTCTGCTCAACAGAACAGCTCAAGTATTACTTTTTGATTGGTTGAAATGGCATCATGCAAAATCATTTTAACATAATGACTTTTGTCTTTGCCCATGCTTGCATTTGGAAATTGTTATCTCTATTTTTATTCAATCAATCTGAGTCAATAAACATTTATTGAATACATACTGTGTGCCAGGTATTGGTCTCAGTGCTGGGAATGTAAAAAGAGTCAGTCCCTATCCTTAAAGAGCTCACAATCTAATTGGGAGTAGACAACATGCAAATAAATATGTACTCCAAAAAGCTATATACAGGATAAATAGGAAATAATTAACAGAGGAAAAGAACTGCAATTAAGAAGAATTGGGAAATAGGTGGGATTTTAATTGAGACTTAAAGAAACCAAGGAAGTCAATATTGAAATGGAGGAGAGAGAGAACATTCCGAGCCTGGGGGACGGCCAGAGAGAATAGTAGAGCCAAGAGATTGGATGTCTTGTTCATGGCCAGTACATTCAACCTGCCAATCAATCCATAAACCTTTTATAAACACCTGCTAAATCACAGGCACTGTGCTAAGTAATGAGATACAAAAAGAGATAAAGGATAAACCCTAGCCTCAAGATGTTCAGGATCTAATCAGAGAGACATTATGTGAACATATAAAATATACAAACAAGCTATATGCAAGATAAAGAGGAATCAGTAAGCATTTATTGAGTGCCTTCTATCAACAGTCAGACACTAAGCTTGGACTAAAGGAATTAGATAATAGTAATTATAAAAGGATTCTGTATTTTGATTTAAGCTTAGTGAATTCTTAAATTTTAAAATCATGTTCATATTACAGCAAAATGTGATTACAATGGAGAAAGGGTTGGCCTGGAAGTCAAGAAGAGGTTAGGTATGGAGGGCTGGTCACATGATGGCCATCAGACCTATGTTTTAGGAAAATTTTCAACTAAATGGAAAATACATTTCAGTGGCAAGAGGATTGAGGCAAAGAGACCAACCAGCAGGCTTTTGTGGGAGATGTTGAGAATGCAGAAATGACAAGACTTTGCAATATATAGCATGAGAGCAGATGAAGAATTGAGGATGATACTGAGGTTGCAGATGAATGATTTAGAGATTGGTAGTGCCCATGATAATTATGGGTAAGTTTAAAAGAGGAATATTTTAAGGGAGTAGGGGGAAAATGAGTCCTGATTTTGACATGTTGAATTTTAGATATCAGTAGCCCATTTAGTTTGAGATACGTGAAAGGTTATTGGTGATGTGAAAGTAGAAGTAAAGTAAGTATTTCTGGCTAGATATGCAGGAGTGAGAATCATCTTCATACAGACAGTAATTGAACCCATGGGAACTAGTGAGATTATCAAATAAGGTAACATAAAAGGAAAAAATGTGGGCTTTGGTGGACTCCCACCGTTAGTGAATGTGATCTAGGTGAAAATTCAGCAAAGACGACTGGGGATTAGTCAGATAAGAGGAGAAGCAGTAGAAGGCAGTCTTATGGAAACCTATAGAGGATGATCATCAGTGTCAAAGGTTGCTGTTAAGTCAAAAAGAGTGAGGAAAAGCTCATTAAATTTGACAATTTAGTGATCATAGGACTTTGGAGAAAGCAGTTTCAGTTGAATGATGAAATTGAAGGGTTTAGAAACTAGTGAGAGGAGCAAAAACAGAGATACTGATTAGATAACTTTCTCAAGGAATTTAACCACAAAAGGGAGAAGAGATGTAGGATAAACAATAAATAAAACAATGACATTGAAAAGTAAGAATGGGGGGATCTGGAGTATGTCAGACCCTATAGTACTATGAACCTACTGGGGACTGGGAGAAGGTTGCTATTCTGACTGTGTTGTTTTGTCTTCCAGTTTGCCAAGGCCTCTTGCTTTAATCTTCCAGGATTTGCTTTCTATATAATGTAGCTCTGAGTATGTTAGCCCCAGATTTGTATCACATAAATCCATTAAGTGCTTTCCAAGTGAATTATTCCCTTAGTTGGACATCTGTGAACTCCTCTGGCTGTGAATCATTGATATCTTATCCTTGTTCCCAGTTTCCTGGATAGGGTTCTTACCTATCTGGTCTCCAAATTGTTTCTTTTTGGCTTTAGATGTTTAGCCTTTATTTGGTAATCATTCCCGTTCCACTTCTAGAGATTTCAATGACTGAGACCTTGCAAGATTTTTTGTAAGATCTCTTCTTTATTCTTGTTTCTTTAAAGCTATTTGGATATAATGAATGTTCTTTAGTGAATTGTTTGCTTGATGAAGCACCTTTCTTGTTCAGTCTGACAGTCTCTCTGGTGACTTGAGTCCTAATTCAGGTTGCTATTTCATGGAGTGATTTATTAGCTTCCTTCCCCTGAAATAGAAAAAATACAGTAAAAAAAAATTTAAAAAAAATCAGTCATGTAGTAATTCCTAAGACTGTAATGCTCCAGGAGAAACTGAGGCAGTATCACACATTGGAGATTAGGTAATATTTTATTAATGTTAATTCTAGAGTTTAGAATCCAAAGCTGTAGATTGGGACTGCTGGAACTCTTGTCTTAAAGAACACAGTCCTTTGAGAGTTTAGACTGGAAGCCATTAAACAGCCATCTGGATCTCAAGTATCCAGCCCTCCATTGAGGGGTATCAAGGATTTTATAAGACTGATGCTCAGGGGAACAAAGAGCTCAAGGGGCAAAAGAAGGGGTTGGGCACTGGGGATGGGGGGAGGATTGGGGTTCCAGGAAAGGAATTCAGTTCTGACAGGTTGGGGGCATGAAGAATAACAAATTGTGATAAGTTTGGGAAGAAGCAAGGAGACATTAAGTCTGGGGCCATAAAGATAAGGGTATGTCTAGGTGTTTGGGCCTAGATGGGCCATCTGGAGGTTTTATGACTCTGGAATGCTAGCCCAATTATTCCTGATGGTCAGAAGGGGAGGGGAGTTGCTACTGAGGCAGAATAATTGAGGGAAACTGAGACATGGAACTGTGGCACAACAAGGCAATGCATAGCACATAGTAGATATTTAACAATTGCTTGTTGAATAATTAGCAACCTCAAGGATGCATTTATGGCTCTCCAAGGTCTGGCTGACTCTCACTTCCCCTTATTTTTATCTTTACCACTATCATTGTTTCAAATTAGCTCCACTATAAATATACTTGTGTTGAGGTTGGGAAGGGAACTTCAAAAGTTTGGGGTCACAGACTGGTATGTGGGGAGGTGTCTCAAAAGAATTTTCAAGCTTGAACCCATATCTAAGTCAACGGACAAAGTTTATTTTATTCCAAAAGAATTTAACAAAATTCTGTGAGAGCTTTATTCAGCTTTCTGTCATCAACATGCTAATTCTATGGCCCAGGGATAGGGCCAGGGAGTGATCTCCAGAATTTGGTTCTCACTGACCCAACAGATTATCACTATTGTTTTAGGAGTTTGGTCTGTGGGACTATCCTGAGGCTAGAAGTTATCTGACAGTCAGCAATGAATTGAGTAATGATCTATTCAGAATCAAACAGCTGACTTCCTTCCGGGGGTGGAGCCATGGTGGCGGAGATCAGACAGGAGTCTCTGTAACCTCCTCTAACCTTCCCTCAAACCAACAACATATGAAGCCTCTAGACTGATTTTGAAGCAAAAAAATCCACAATATCTGGAGGACAACACGATTCTAGAAGAAGATACTCTGGAAGAACCTCAAAACAGGTCTGTTTTAATTGGGCAGGGGGGTGGTCTGCTGAACCTAGACTGCAGTGCAGGGAGACCGGGGCGGGGAGCTGGAGCAGGGAGCTGGAACAGGAGTCTGAACAGGAGTGGGAGCGTTGTGCTTTTCACACACCTGGGAGTCTTCTGGGGGCCTCTTGGACCAATCTGTCCTGATTGTGGGCAGGTGGTTTGGAGGGTCTGCCTTTTGTGGGGGGTAGATTGTGAACCACTGAACCCCTGATGAGCATGGGACCTAGCTGCCATTACACAGCACCTTAAAGCAATCAATCAATCAACAGGACTGATCATCACCAGAAATAATTCAATCAGCAGAACTGCCCCAGAGTGAACTAAAGCAGAACTGCCCAGCACCTGACATAATTCAATCAGCAGAACTGCTCAGTTCCTGAAATAACTCAATCAGCAGAACTGCCCCAGGGCAAATTAAAGCAGCTGTCCCACCTTTGCCCTAAACAGACCTCACACCTTTAAAAAAAAAAATGAATAAAAAAACCAAAAAGAGCTCTCACCATAGGCAACTTTTATGGAGAGAGGGAAGAACAGACCTCAAATCCTGAGGCCCCTAAAGGTAAAGCAACTCCAGAAAAAGCCCCAAAGAGAGACATAAACTGGTCTCCATGTCACAAGGCTTTCTTTGAAGATTGCATAAAAAATCTTAAAAGAGAGTTAGAAGAAACATGGGGAAACGAAATGAGATCACTGCAAAATAAAATAGAAAAAATGGAAAAAGAATGCAATGAACAAAAAAATGTAATTGGTCAATTGCAAAAGGAACTAAAAACAGTAACTGAAGAAAATAAGACATTAAAAATTAGAACGAACAAATGGAAATGAATGACTCATCAAGACTTCAAGAATCAGTCAAACAAAAACAAAAAAATGAAAAGATAGAGAAAAACATGAAATATCTCCTAGGAAAAACAACCGACCTGGAAAATAGATCTAGGAGAGACAATCTAAGGATTATAGGGCTTCCTGAAAGCCATGATGAAAAAAAGAACCTAGGCACTATCTTCCAGGAAATCATAAAAGAAAACTGCCCTGATATTTTAGACCCAGAAGGCAAAATACTCCTTGAAACAATCCACCGATCACCTCCTGAAAGAAACCCAAAAATTAAGTCCTCCAGAAATATCGTGGCTAAATTCCAGAATTTTCATACCAAGGAAAAGATATTACGAGAAGCCAGAAAGAAACAATTTAAATATCGGGGAGCCACAATTAGGATCACACAGGACCTAGCAGCTTCTACTTTGAAGGATCAAAGGGCCTGGAATCAGATATTCCCGAAGGGCAAAGGAACTTGGATTACAGCCAAGAATAAGTTACCCAGCTAGAATGAGCATTATCTTCCAGGGAAGAAGATGGTCATTCATTGATATAGGAGAATTTCACCTATTTCTACTGAAAAGACCAGAACTGAACAAAAAATTTGATCTACAAACACAGAACACAAGAGAAACATAAAAAGGTAACAAGAAAAAAAAAAAACTCTTGAGAACTATATTTATGTTATAGATACTTATAGAATGAGGGTTGATTTTATGAATCTATTATTACATTATGATTATGATATGATTACTGTGATTTTATGATTATTATGATATGATTATTGTGATTTTATGATTATTATGATATGATAAACTGAAAAAGAAATTAGAGGTAGAAAAGGGATAACACTGGAAGAAGAGGAAAAGGAGGTAAAATAAGGGAAATTACATTACATGTAGAGGCAAAGAAAACCTATAATGATTGAGGGGAGAAAAGAGAGGGGAATGAGAATTGGGTTAATCTCCATCTCATCAGATTTGGCTCAGAGGGAATAATAGACATACTTAAAAGGAAACAGGAGGGAAAGAGGGAAAAAATGGGTGGGTGGGGCTCTAAAGGGGAAGGATTGTTTGAGGGAAGTGGTTATCAAAAGCAAAATAGTAGGGAGGAGGAAAAGGGGATAAGAAAGAGAAAAGGATAAGCTAGGGTAAATAAGATGGCAGGAAATACAGAATTAGTTATTTTAACTGTGAATGTGAATGGAATGAACTCTCCCTTAAAGCAGAAGCAGATAGCAGAGTGGATTAAAAACCAGAATCCAACAATATGCTGTATACAAGAAACACATCTAAAACATAGAGATACATACAGGGTGAAGGTAAAAGGCTGGAGCAGAATCTATTATGCTTCAGGTGAACAAAAAAAAGCAGGGGTAGCAATCCTGATCTCAGACCAAGTAAAAGCAAAGATAGACTTCATTAAAAGAGACAAAGAAGGAAATTATATCTTCCTAAAGGGTACCATAGATAATGAAGCAATATCAATACTAAACATATATGCACCAAGTGGTATAGCATGGAAATTCCTAGAGGAAAAGTTCAGAGAGATGCAAGAAGAAATAGACTAAATAAATAAATAGACTAAAAGAAATAGACTAAATAAACTATAATAGTGGGGGATCTCAACCTCCCTCTCTCAGACCTTATTAAATCAAACCACAAAATAAATAAGAAAGAAGTTAAGGAGGTAAACAAAATGTTAGAAAAGTTAGGTATGATAGATCTTTGGAGGAAATTAAATGGAGACAGAAAGGAGTTTACTTTTTTCTCAGCAGTTCATGGAACTTATACCAAAATTGACCATGTGTTAGGACACAAAAACCTCAAAATCAAATGCAGGAAGGCAGAAATAAGAAATGTATTTTTTTCAGATCATGATGGAATAAAAATCACATGCAATATAAGGCCAGGAGAAAATAGACCAAAAAGCAATTGGAAACTAAATAATTTTACCCTAAAGAATGAATGGGTGAAACAGCAAATTACAGACACAATTACTCATTTCATCCAAGAGAATGACAATAATGAGACAACATACCAAAATTTGTGGGATACAGCCAAAGCGGTAATAAGGGGAAATTTTATATCTCTAGATGCTTATTTGCATAAAATAGAGACAGAGAAAATCAATGAATTGGGCTTGCAACTAAAAAAGCTAGAGAAAGAACAAATTAAAAACCCCCAATCAAATACCAAACTTGAAATCCTAAAAATAAAAGGAGAGATTAGTAAAATTGAAAGTAAAAAAACTATTGAATTAATAAATAAAACTAAAAGTTGGTTTTATGAAAAAAACAACAAAATAGATAAACCTCTAGTTAATTTAATTAGAAAAAGGAAAGAGGAAAATCAAACTGTTAGTCTCACAAATGAAAAGGGAGAACTTTCCACCAATGAAGAGGAAATTAGAGCAATAATCAGGAGTTACTTTGCCCAACTTCATGCCAATAAATTTGATAACCTAAGTGAAATGGAGGAATATCTACAAAAATATAGATTGCCTAGATTAACAGAAGAGGAAATAAATTACTTAAATAGTCCTATTTCAGAAAAAGAAATAGAACAAGTCATTAATCAACTCCCTAAGAAAAAATCCCCAGGACCAGATGGATTTACATGTGAATTCTACCAAACATTTAAAGAACAATTAATTCCAATATTATATAAACTATTTGAAAAAATAGGGAATGAAGGACTCCTACCAAACTCCTTTTATGATACAGACATGGTACTGATACTTAAACCAGGTAAAACAAAAACAGAGAAAGAAAATTATAGACCAATCTCCTTAATGAATACTGATGCAAAAATCTTAAATAAAATATTAGCAAAGAGATTACAGAAAATCATTCCCAGAATAATACACCATGACCAAGTAAGATTTATACCAGGAATGCAGGGATGGTTCAATATTAGGAAAACTATTAACATAATTAACTATATTAATAACCAAATTAACAAAAAACATATGATAATCTCAATAGATGCAGAAAAAACATTTGATAAAATCCAACACCCATTCCTATTAAAAACATTAGAGACTATAGGAATTAATGGACTTTTCCTTAAAATAGTCGGTAGCATCTATTTAAAACCATCAGCTAGCATCATATGTAATGGTGATAAACTGGAACAATTCCCAATAAGATCAGGGGTGAAACAAGGTTGCCCACTATCACCATTACTATTCAATATTGTATTAGAAATGCTAGCCTTGGCAATAAGACAAGAAAAAGAGATTAAAGGAATTAGAGTAGGTTATGAGGAAACCAAATTATCACTCTTTGCAGATGATATGATGGTCTACTTAGAGAACTCTAGAGAATCAACGAAAAAACTATTAGAATTAATCCACAACTTCAGCAAAGTTGTAGGATACAAAATAAATCCACATAAATCATCAGCATTTTTATACATCACCAACAAAATGCAACAGCAAGAGATACAAAGAGAAATTCCATTCAAAATAACTATCGATAGTATAAAATATTTGGGAATATATCTGCCAAGGGAAAGTCAGGATCTATATGAGTAAAACTACAAAACACTCTCCACACAAATAAAGTCAGATCTAAACAACTGGAAAAACATCAAGTGCTCTTGGATAGGTCGAGCGAATATAATAAAGATGGCAATAGTACCTAAACTAATCTATCTATTTAGTGCTATACCAATCAAAGTCCCAAGAGATTATTTAACTGACCTAGAAAAAATAACAACAAAATTCATCTGGAAAAACAAAAGGTCAAGAATTTCAAGGGAGTTAATGAAAAAATGCAAATGAGGGTGGCCTAGCTGCACCAGATCTAAAACTATATTATATATAGTTATAACTATATTATAAAGCAGTGGTCACCAAAACCATTTGGTACTGGATAAGAAATAGAGTAGTGGATCAGTGGAATAGGTTAGGTTCACAGGACAAAATACTCAATGACAATAGTAATCTAGTGTTTGATAAACCCAAAGACCCCACTTTTTGGGATAAAAACTCACTATTTGACAAAAACTGCTGGGATAATTGGAAACTAGTATGGAAGAAATTAGGCATTGACCCACACCTAACACCATATACCAAGATAAGGTCAAAATGGATTCATGATCTAAGCATAAAGAATGATATTATAAACAAATTAGAACAATGTAGGATGGTTTACCTCTCAAACCTGTGGAGGGGGAAGGAATTTGTGACCAAAGAAGAACTAGAGGTCATCATTAATCACAAAATAGATAAGTTTGACTATATCAAGTTAAAGTTTTTGTACAAACAAAATGAATGCAGACAAGATTAGAAGGGTAGCAGTAAAGTGAGAAAATATTTTTACATCCAAAGGTTCTGATAAAGGCCTCATTTCTAAAATATATCGAGAATTGACTCAAATATATAAGAATTCAAGCCATTCTCCAATGGATAAATGGTCAAAAGATATGAACAGACAATTTTCAGACGAAGAAATTGAAACTATTTCCGGTCACATGAAAAGGTGCTCCAAGTCACTATTGATCAGAGAAATGCAAATTAAGACAACTCTGAGATACCACTACACACCTGTCAGATTGGCTAAAATGACAGGAAATGATAATGATAACTGTTGGAGGGGATGTGGGAAAACTGGGACACTGATACATTGTTGGTGGAACTGTGAACGGATCCAGCCATTCTGGAGAGCAATTTGGAGCTATGCTCAAAAAGTTATCAAACTGTGCATACCCTTTGACCTAGCAGTATTTCTACTGGGCCTATATCCCAAAGAGATTTTAAAGGAGGGAAAGGGACCCACATGTGCAAAAATGTTTGTGGCAGCCCTTTTTGTAGTGGCAAGAAACTGGAAATTGAAAGGATGCCCATCAATTGGAGAATGGCTGAATAAATTATGGTATATGAATGTTATGGAATATTATTGTTCTGTAAGAAATGACCAACAGGAGGATTTCAGAGAGGATTGGAGAGACTTGCATGAACTGATGCTGAGTGAAATCAGCAGAACCAGGAGAACATTATACACAGCAACAAGACTGTATGATGATCAGTTTTGATGGACATGGTTCTCTTCAACAAGATGTGATTCAAACCAGTTGTTCAGCGATGAAGATAGTCATATACATCCAGAGAGAGGCCTGTAGGAACTGAGTGCGGACCACAGCACAGCATTTTAACAGTTTCTGTGAATATTTCCATGCATTTTGTTTTCCTTCTTAGGTTTTTTTTCTTCTTCTCTTTCTAGATCTGATGTTTCTTGTGCAGTAAGATAACTATATAGATATGTATACATGTATTGTATTTGTCATATAATTTACCCTGTTTAGCATGTATTAGATTACCTGTCATCTAGGGGGGGGGGGTGGGGGAAGGAGGGGAAAAGCTTGGGAAAAAAAGTTTTTGCAAAGGTCAATGTTGAAAAATCACTCATATGTTTTGTAAATAAAAAGCTTTATATATATTAAAAAGAAAAAAAAGAATCAAACAGCTTAGATTAGCTGTGGGAATTTTCTGAGGCCAACTCCAAAACCAGAAGATTTGGGATTACTGATTTATTGGATCTCAAAATCATTGCTGACTCCCCTAGAAGCTATATTACATCACTTGGAGGGAGAACAAAGAAACACAAAGTCAAAGAATAAAGGTTTTCATCAAAATCATTGATGGGAGATTTAAGGACTCAATGAATGTTATCTGGAGAATATTATTCTAGGAATTTTCATTCACTATTAATTCCTAGGTTTCTTAATTTGTAATAAAGAACAGAGTTTCCTAGTCATCAAAATGTTTATAGATGAAACTGTTGAGGTGTGAAAAAGAAAAGTATAAAAGACCAAAATCTTTGGATAGATTAATAGCTGGGTGAGAGAGTGGTTCTCTTGGAGTCATACTGAGCTGAGTTCAAAACCTGTTTCAGACATTTCCTAGTTGTGTGATCATGCACAAATCATTTAATGTCAGTGACCCTCAATTTCCTTATTCGTTTCTTCATTTACCATCATTTCCCAATATTTTCTCCCTACCTCTCCCATCATTTATAATTGAAGATTTAAAAAAAAAAAAGGTGGGGAAAAGTTCAAGAACACGAGTCATTGCATCCACTAAGTATGAAATGTAATGCTGCAGAAACCGAGGCAAGGCAGAGATTAGGTTTTTAATATTTTAATAGTGGAAAGTTTGGACTAGTCAGCTGGATGGGACTGTTGTCTCAAAGCACCCAGCATCCAGCAATTAATTCCAGAAACTTTTATAGGGCTCCAGCTATCAGGGAAACAAAGGCAAAGTTGGGGGGGGGGATGAGAGAAACATTTAGTAAGTCATAATTTCAGGAAGGATCATTAAATTCTGATAAATTGGGGGTCAAGAAGGTGGTCGAGCAAGAACCAGGAAGTCTGGGCCAGAAAGAGAGAGTACCATCCAGGTATCTGAAGTTTTATGACTCTGGAATGTAAGAGTGGCCAGAGCTTCAAGGCCCTAATTCTCTCAGTCCTAATGGCCAGGAATGGGGGAGAGGGGGTGGACATAGCATACTAACTTAGGGAAACTGAGTTATTTCAATATTATAATTCAGGGAACTAAGATGGAGAAACTGTGGTATTACAATTTAGGGAAACTGAGATATTTCATATTATATTATATTAAGTGTTCCACACTGATAGTCTTCCACCTCTTTCATGCTATTTTAATTTTTTTTCTAGGGTCAACCTTAGTTATTAGATTATCATAATATTAGTTTTCACTTTTTGTTGTTATTTTTGTTTCAGTTGTTGTAAGCACTGAGCATCGTTTTTTCCTGGTTTTGCAGCAATACTTTTAAATCTTCTCATGTTCCCATGTTCATCTTATTATGCCAAGATATAGAGAAGAGTTGAGAAATATTAATTTTTAATTGGAGAATTTATTTAAATTGACCTGAACAAACGGGGTTAACATCCAAATCATGTGGTAGGGAACAAAAAGGCATAGAGCTTTTTATGGGGTTGACAGAGACCAGAAAACAGGTTAGCCTGCTTCCTTATCTGACATCTTTGCAAGTTGTGTAAGGAAAAACATTAAAGACAAGGGCAGGGAGACAGCAGTCTTAAGTGAGATCTGTTGCTATTCTTATACAGAGGAGAGTTCTAACAGCAAAGAAGACCAGGGTCTTTTTAGGTATGCAAAAGAGTTTGAGATTACTGGGTAATTTTAAGTTTAGTTAAGTTTTCAAACCCAGTTTTTCTGGGGAGTTGGGGCTATGGTTTACAATCCAGGTTTTAATAGTCTATATTTACTATATTTGTTATTTCTTTCATTCTAGTAATTTTCCATTACATTCATGTACCAGAATTTAGTTAGCCATTTCCTGATCAATGGTCATCCTTTTGTTGTTGTTATTTGTTTCTAGTCTTTTGCTACAAAAATGCTACTTTACATACTATATCTTTTACCATTAACTTCTTTAGAATTTATGGCTAAGCAGTGGGATCTTTGAGTCAAAATGGTATGGATGTTTTAATCACTTTCTTAGCTTAATTTCAAGTCACTTTCCAAAATGTTTGGATCAGTTTATAACTCCATAAGTGTACTAGTGTACTATAGATCCTTAAGTATTTTATTAGTCCCTGTCATCTTTATCAATTTGCTAGATATAAAATAGTACATTGGAGTTTTTTTTTAAATTTATATTTCTCTTATTAGTGATTTGGAATAGTCTTTTCTTATAGTGGTAAATACTTTTCAGTTCTTCTTAGAAGGATCCTTAATATCAGTATATAAAAACACATATATTACAAAGTATCTCAGAGGTCACCTGAACAGGAATCTCCTTTACCATATATTTCTGAAAAGTTCTCATTCATCTTCTTTTTATATCCTTTTTAGTAGCTGACCTCTATCTTTAGATAGCTCATATTATCATTGTTTTGTTTTTTTAAAAATAAATCCTGAAAGCTATCTTTTTGCAACTTCTTATCCATTCTTCCCAGTTCTGCTATCTTTGGTCCAACAGAACAAAATCTGACCCTTCTCTCAGTTACTTGAAGATCAGCCACCTCTGTCTTCTCTCATTCTTCTGATACATTCCTTTTCCTTCAACCACACATTCTCAATTGATACATTCTCTAGCTATATCACCCTGCTAGCAATAATATTTATATAATTTTTTAAAGTTTTCAAAATACTTATGTTATCTTATTTGACCCTAACAATTATATTGTTACAGCTATTATTACAGCTACTATTATCTTCATTTTTTCAGATAATGAAATGGGTTTGGAGAAGGTGAGAGTTATCCACAGTCACAGTTCACAATTGTGAAGTATCAGAGAAGTGCTTTAAATCTTAGGGATCCCTTGAATCCAAATCTCATGCTGTGCTTTATTATTCACTTATTTGTTTGCTAGAGAGTTTCTGAGTCTGAATAATTGGTCATCTGTCACCACTATGTCACATATTTATGCTTGTGATCTGTGTTCCAATCTCCTATCTAAGACCTCCCCCCTCCATCAATCAGGTGCTCTTTAGTATTCTCTGATGAAAATATCTCTTCTGTTTCTGCCTGCTTTGATGTTTACCCAAAGGTTCTCTACTAAGCTTCCCCCACTCTGGTTTCTGAATTTCCTCACATGAATTGTACCTTCTTAAAATAACCTAAGGTTCTCTGATCCTTGCCAATAGTTCTACTACTGGACCTAGAATTTCTGGCCCTTTTCCTCTGCTGCTGAACTTTTAGAAACAATAGTTCCTCTAATTAGAATGTGTATTCTTTGAAAGCAGAGTTGTGTTTTTTTTGTTTTTGTTTTTTATCATTTAACAAGTTGTAACCCTAGCACAGTATTTGTCACAATGTAAGTGATTTTTCCATTTGATCAATTCTGCTTTAAGGAATTTTTTTCTTCAGTGAATGCTTCTATCTCCTTTTTCATTTGGACTATTCTTTTTTTTTTAAGGAGTTCCCTTCTTTAACAAATTTTTGTATTGCCTTTTCAATTTGGCCTATTGTGTTTTTAAAGGAGTTTATTTTTTCCCCTTCCCTTTTCTGCAGTGAATTTTTATGATTCTTATCATTTGGGCCAGTTTTGTTTGTGTCATTTTCTTCACCATTTTTGTGCCTCTTTAAAAAAAAGCTGTTGCTTCTCTTCATAATTTTATTGTATCATTTTCATTTCTTTCCCAGTTTTTCCTCTGCCATTCATTTCTTTAACTCTGCCAGGAATTCTTGTTGGGCTTGGATCCAATTAGCATTCTCTTTGAGACTTTGCTTGTAGCTTTTTTCACATTGTCTTCCAAGTTTATGTCTTGGTCTTCCCTGCTACCATAGTACTTTTTTGTGTTCTTTTTTTTTTGGTTGTTGTTTGCTCATTTTCACTTTGAACTTTAACATAAAGTTGGATTCTGCTTGCCTGATGATAGGAAGGCACTGACCCAGGCTTCAGAATTTTTTGTGCTGCTGTTTGCAGAGCTAGTTCTGGGCGTCTGCAAATTTGGAGTGCTTCTAAGGTGTTATGATTGAGGGAGTGGTATGGTTACTGCTTTTTTTAGTCTGTGCTCTAATCTTTATCCAGGAGGGGCCACGCTCCCCTGCAGCCACAAATGTTAGTGTTCTTTTTGGCCTTAGAATTGTGACCAGGGCTTTTCATCCTTTGTATCCCATCAGAGTATTTCTTCCTACCCTGGAACTGTGACTCAGAATTGTTTACAGACAATAGTTGCCAATCAATGCCAGCTGTAGCCAGTGGCAGCAAAAAGTCCCCTATAATCTTTCTGAACAGTTTTCCAATCTTCTTACCATCTCTTAAAGCTGCTGCTGCTGGTGCTGCTATCACAACCACTTCTATAACCCATCACTATTGTTCCTCTTGTAGTTGTGTCTGCATCCATCCCAGTGTTAAAGACTTCCCTTGGACCTCCTAAATTGTCTTAAGGAGGAACATGTTTCCTTCTTACCTTTCATTGGTTCTGCTATTCCAAAATTTGATATGAGGAGTTATTTTAAAGTTGTTTAGAGGAGAATTTGAGCAAGGTCATTTGGGTTCAGCCCTACCATTTTCAAAATAGTCTCTTAATAAATGCATTTTCATTCATTTATATTTAATTTATTATCTCCCACCCCACATACACAAAATACTATGATGTTTTTTTGAATCGTTTTCCCATTCCAGAGACACAAACTCATCAAGGGTCTTATTTCACCAAGTTGGTGATGCCTATGAAGGTAAAATTGCCTGATTACAGTCTTATCTTAAGTTTATTTTGCTTTCTATTTATACTTTATGAATTTGTGTATAGATGTCTGAAGTCATGGTATTTATTGCTGACTCCTTTTTTTTTTTTTTAATTTTTATCCAGTAAATTTTTGGAGTATATTAGATTCTAGAATGGGAATTAGCCTGCTGGTTAGAGTTAAGTGATCTTATATATACATACATACAAACATATACACATGTGTGATGTATATGTGTGTACTAGCTATATGAACTGAAGAATTTTGGGGGCAGAGAGGTAGGAAAATAATTAGAGCAGCATCTATTTCTCTTCTGTAATTAGTTTTTGTTTCATTTTTCGTTTCCTATTTTATGCTATCTCAGATACTTGTGGATTATCTTAGATTTTGTCAGAGAAAGATATAGAAAGTCTATATCTGTATTTAACTATCTCTATCTCTATATCTATACAGAATATCCTCCCTCCTTACCTTTTCAAAGAGTAACTCTCCATTTAAGATTTAGTTTAAGCACTATCTTCTGCATGAAGGCTTTCTTAATATTCCCAACACTCCCTCTTCCAAATTACCTTGTATTTAACTGCTTAGAATTTAGTTGTATTAATTGATTTTTATATTTATTTTTCATATTTTTATATGTATTTCTTATTGCCAAATCTTTCCTTTAGAAAATAATTTCCCCATGAGAGAGGATGGTTTCATTGTTTCTATTTATATCTCAGGTACCTAGATCATTAATTTAGTAGTTTTAGTCATGTCCAACTCTTTGTGACCCCATTTAGGGTTTTCTTGGCAGAGACACTAGTTTTTTTCTCCAGCTCCTTTTACGGGAAGCAATTTACAATTGATGCAAACAGGATTAAGTGACTTACTAAAATTCACATAGCTAAGCTAGATTTAAACTCAGACCTTCCTGGATCCAGGCCTAAAGTTCTATTTGCTGTATCACCCAGCTGCCTATGCCTGACATATAGTTTCCTGTTTGTGTATATAGATACTTATATACATGTGTATATATATATATATATATATATATACATATATGTACGTGGCACACAAAGAAAAACTCATGTATGTATTTATGAATAAACACATATACAAGAATGCATACATATTGCATGTGATCAAAGCAGTTTTGTTATATCTCAAGTTTACTCCCTGATCTTTAATCTTTGTGGAATATACAATGTTTGTCTTTGTACTACTGTATAGTAACTATTTTCTTACTTAAAGTGCTGTCTTTCTCTTTGATAGAAGAGAAGGCAAAGGGTCTGAGAGCCAATGAAGATAGATAAAGTGTTCACTCTTCCTTATATCCTTGGCTCTGGGGACCGTCTTGAAATGTAGAATCTCTAGTAATTAAACATAGAGACAGATGCATATTCACCTTTCAGAGATTTTGCTCTTTTTCAGTGAGATCTAGGCAGAGGTTGTAAGGCTACAAGACAGCAATACCCTATTCATAAAGCCCAAAGAACTTGATGCATCTACCCCACAGATATCTGTGAGTCTCCTTTCTCCAAAACACTGCCTCCCAGCTTTACATATGTTTTCAATGGCAAGATTATCTAGAATTCTGTCCCATAGCTGTTCTCAGGCTAAGAGAGGGGAAGAAAACTTGTTTCTTGAGGGAGACAAGTCAAGATTTATCCCACAAGCTCCAGATAAATATAGAGAAAAATACTTTGAAAAACATGAAAACTATGGTCAATGTAAATTGGTCTTAATTCCAGAAGACTGATGATCCTGGCAGAAAGGGGGTGGAATCTAGATGTGGAATGAGAAATATTTTCACACATAACTAATATATGAATTTATTTTGACTCTACTGATTGACTCTAATGAATAAGTATTCATTACAAGGGAGAGAGCTTTTATTAACTTTGAGTAGGGAGTAGAGACTGAGGAAAATTATTAAAAAAAAAGGAATGTAAATGAAACATTTTATATAACTCATAAAAAGAACAAAAAGTAGTTTAGAAGAGGATAGAAAAAGGAGGGCAGTATTAGTACTTTTTTGAATTTAATCTATATTTTTTAAAAGCCCTATATATGTACATATAAACATATAATATTATAAAAGATATTAAAGATTAGTGAAATCAAAGATATATTTTTCCCCCTCCAGGTTCATAGAGCCTCTGACATCTATCCATGAATCCATGTCAAAAACTTCTTATCAAAAACATATTATTAAAAAAGATCATTTGTATGTATCTAAAAAAAAGCAGCCATGATTCTATAGCATTATCCAGAAAAAGATATGAGAAGCACTAATTAGGATATATACTAATTATGACAAGTCTTTTTTAGAATATTTTAGAAAGTATCAATATGTGAAGCATCAAACATTTGGTGAATACTAGAAAACTTAAGAACTGGACATCTGAAAGGTTTTATATTTTGACTTTAGATAAAATCTTGAGGTTTTGAGGATATTAGAAAGAATGTACATTTCAGCAACTTCCATTTCTCTTGACCTTGTTCATAATTATCTTGGCTCCTCAGTAATAACAATTTCCTTCCCTAGTGAGAGGGATATCACCAGTCAGTTTTATATTTTACTATTCATTGTTTGTTTAGTTTTACATTTTATACTAAGAAAATATACTTTCATCTTTTCTTCCTCCTTGGATGGAATGGGTTTCCTGAGAAGTATTGGGTCTGTAAACAGGGAGGCAGGTTCTGAAATTCAAATCAACTGAAATATGAATCTAGAAGAATTGCTCATTCCAGTTATCTTTTGTTGTTGTTGTTACCAATGAAACAAAATAAAACAAAGCAATTAGCTATTGTTTTTTTTAGAAAAACAAGAACAAAAATAGGAAACCAGTGATCTGCCTTCTCTCTTTTGTAATCTCTTCCATCTGCCCCGAATTGGGGGTACTGTATCCCTTCTTTGATCTTCCTTTTCTTTTCAATATAGTAGCCCTCCAAGAAACAAAACATAGTGGTTTTTTTTTTCCCCTTCCCAGCTTTACCTTATTCTGAGCATAAAAATTCCTGACACCATTCTTATCATGCTACACTCTTCTCTGCTACCTCCTGTTGATTGGTGGGTTCTTTATATGCTGTTTTCTTCAGAAATCTCCCTTTTTCCTCCTTCTTATCAGAAGTTTCTCTCTGTGAACAGTAAGAATTAATATCTTTCCTGGGAGCAGTGGAAGTAGCTATTTGGCACAGTCCAGGAGAGGTCAGCCCATTTCCTTATTTTCTAGAATACAACCTCATGAATTGGGTCTTGTTTCTAGAGTGAAACAGGGTCTAATTGCTTCCCCTACTGCTAGATGGCTAAAACACCACACTCTTCTCAAAATGAAGTAAGCCCTTACTGCAGTTATATATGCATTTAAATAGCAGATATATTTGGTGAAAAACAGACTTAATAGTTTACTATAATAATTCCAATTTATTGGTGGCTCGTACTCACCATTAGGGGCATTTAGATGGATAATACTCTGGGTCTTATCTTCCTGAGTTTAAATCTGGCCTCAGATAGTTATTATGTGACCTTAAGCAAGTCATTTAATCCTGTTTGCTTCAATTTTCTTCTTTAAAATGAGCTGGAGAAGAAAATGGCAAACCGCTAGTGTATTTTTGTCAGGAAAACTTCATACGGAGTCACAAAAAGTCAGACATGACTAAAATGACTAAACAATACTCATCATTCCTCACATTTCCTTAATATATCTCTAGGCAGACTATGTAAATGGAATTTTCTCACACTGACATACCCATATGATAATACACAAATTTACCAAATTAATCTTGTATAAAGGACAAATAATTTAGATATTAGAAGTTGTCATAAGCTGTGTAAGTTAGAAAGTTGAATTTTATAACCCTCTGGGTCAGTTCCTTAATTATTAAATTCTAAGATCCAGTGAATTAAAAATTTAAAGCTAGTTATGCATTTCATTTTTCACTTTCACTTCTAAAGGAATTTAATGGCAATTTTTTTTCTCTTTTCCTAGCTTAAAGTGTAACACATAGTCACTCACTCCCTTATATAGTTTGAAACATGATTCCTAACTTTCCAAATGTATTCTGATTTTGCCTCTTTGCCAAAAATGAAATTACTCCTTACTACAATAACATATTCATTTGAACAGAAGATTCATAGATACATAAATATATACACAAAAAATATATACAAACACATACATATATATACACAAACATGTGTGTATATATTTATCTGTAGAGAAACACAGAAGTATTATGTAACCATAAAAACTTCCAAATTAATTATTTGCCTGTGGGTGGTTACTAAGTCTAAGCTAAGCTCTCATGTGATAAATTTAGTTACTTTCTTTTAATTTATCCTAATCTCTCAATATATATGAAAGACAACTTATAATATTAGGAAATATCTTTCATTTTAGGTTGAATAGGTTACTTAAAGTAAAAAAAGTCTATAAATTTTGTGTCTTTTTAAAAAGTTTAGAGGCAATATAGCCAAGTGGATATAATTATAATTATAATCTTAGGGAATTGTCAAATAAGAAGTTCAGTGACTTGCTTCTGTGGCATAATTTGTAAATTTCAGAAGTTGTATTTGAACCCAGGTCTTGCTAGAGTTATCTTCTATATAATACACTGTTATCTCTTTGCATAATGTTGAATTTCCCACACCTAACACCACATACCAAGATAAGATCTAAATGGATTCATGATCTAGATATAAAGAGTGATATTGTAAACAAATTAGAGGAACGTAGTATTGTTTACCTCTCAGACCTGTGGAGATGGAATAAATTTATGTCCAAAGAAGATCTGGAATTCTTAATTGAACACCAGATAGATAATTTTGATTATATTAAGTTAAAAAGTTTCTGTACAAACAAAAATAATGCAGACAAGATTAGGAGGGAAGCATCAAATTGAGAAATCATCTTTACGTTTAATGGTTCTAATAAAGGCCTCATTTCTAAAATATATCGAGAATTGTCTCATATATATAATTCTTATATATAAGAATTCAAACCACTCTTCAATAGATAAATGGTCTGACCTGACCAGCAGGTCATCAATGTGGGTCAAGCGAGCAGGACATAAGCCGGGGGAGCAGAGCTCGTAAGGCCGAATGGCCTGGGGAGACACAGAGGTCTGGGGACAGGATCGCAGAGAGGAAGGAGACAACTCTAGGTTATGGTAGATTATGTCTCGAGTTTATTGAGTTTGCACAGAGTATATATAGGCAGATGACCACAATGTAGTAACAGCACATTGAGCAAGAAGACAGATGGGGTGTGACACTTTGAAATGAGGGGTGGGGGTCAGGTGTCAAAGGTTAGGGGCTCCAAGGGTGGAGTAGAACAATGATATCTTGTAGTTTCCTGAGGCGTGTCGTTCTGCATGCTTATGCTGGAATATGCAGTGGTTGTTCTTAGATATTCAGATATTTGTGTCAGGGTGGGGAAGGTGAAGGTGAAAAGGGTTAAGGTTCAGTCTTTTGGCAAAGGGGGGAAAAGGGGAGAAGGTTAGAAGGGTCATGGTTTTAAGGTTCAGTCTCTGGCAATGGTCAAAGGATATGAACAGACAATTTTCAGATGATGAAATTAAAACCATTTCTAGTCATATGAAAAGGTGCTCCAAATCACTATTGATCAGAGAGATGCAAATTAAGACAACTCTTAGGTACCACTACACACCTGTCAGATTGGCTAAAATGACAGGAAAAGATAATGATGAATGTTGCAGGGGATGTGGGAAAGCTGGGACACTGATACATTGTTGGTGGAACTATGAGCGGATCTAACCATTCTGGAGAGCAATTTGGAGCTATGCTCAAAAAGTTATCAAACTGTGCATACCCTTTGACCCAGCAGTGTTTCTATTGGGCCTATATCCCAAAGAGATCTTAGAGGAGGGAAAGGGACCCACATGTGCAAAAATGTTTGTGGCAGCCCTTTTTGTAGTGGCAAGAAACTGGAAATTGAAAGGATGCCCATCAATTGGAGAGTGGCTGAATAAATTATGGTGTATGAATGTTATGGAATATTATTGTTCTGTAAGAAACTACCAGCAGGATGATTTCAGAGAAGCCTGGAGAGACTTGCATGAACTGATGCTGAGCGAAATCAGCAGAACCAGGAGATCATTATACATGGCAACAACAATACTATATGATGATCAATTCTGATGGACATGGCTCTCTGCAACAAAGAATTGTCTCAAACCAATTCCAGTTGTTCAGTGAAGAAAGCCATATACATCCAGAGAGAGGGATATGAAATGTGGACCACAACATATCATTTCCATGGTCTCTATCGATGTTTGCTTGCATTGGGTTTCCTTTCTCAGATATTTTTTGTTCATATAGATACGATTTTTCTTGCACAGCAAGATAAATATGGAAATATGTATACATATATTCGATTTGTCAAGAATTTTAATATAATTAACATGTAGTAGACTTCCTGCCATCTAGGGGAGGGGAAGGGACTGGGGGGAAAATTTGTAATGGAAAGCTCTGTAAGGATCAATGTTGAGGAACTACCCATACATATGTTATGCAAATAAAAAGCTTTAATTAAAAAAAAAAAGAAAAAGAAAAATGTTGAATTTAATAAAATGGTGTAAACTGAATACCATTTGAGATATATTAGAAATCTGGATCAAAATTCAAGGGTATCAGTCTACCACATAAATAATTCTGAGGCTTACATGGATGCTAACTGAAATTGGATTGCTTGGGTCATTTTTTTTTTTTTGGTTTGGTTTTGTTTTGTTTTTTTAATTTTTTTTTTCATCAAAGTAAGATTGGATGAGATTAAAATCCTTATACCTTGGGTTTTGAGGGATTTATTTTGTAAAAACCAGATCTCTTGTAAACAGATCAATGTTACAGACTAGGCAAGAAGGTAAGAAGGTCAAAATATTTATATTTGCTTCTGTTTTTCTACATTCCAGGATAGGATTTGTAATTGTCATGAAATATTTCAAAATAAACAAATACCTTCAATTTCAAAGAAAATGAATACATTTATTTTTAATTTCGAGGACTTACGAACATATAATTCTATACTGACAAAATTATTTTTATATGGTATTATATTTTCCCCCAATTACATGTAAAAACAAAGTTATTTTATATGTATAGATGCACACACACACATTCATACACATTTATTTTAAGTTTTGAGTTTCAAATTCTATTCCTCTTTTCCTTTTCTATCCCTTCTTTGATATGGTAAGCAATATGATATACGTTACACATATACAGTCATGAAGAAAATGCAAAGAAAAAAATGTGAAAACTAGTTTGCATTCAGAGATCATCAGTTCTTTCTCTAGAAGTGGACAGCATTTTTCATCTTGGGTCCTTTGGGTTTATCTTGGATAATTGTATTGCTGAGTATAGATATTGCTATTAACGTGTACAGTATTCTCCTATTTCTGCTTATTTCATTGTGTCAGTTCATGTAAGTCTTCCCAGGTTTTTCTGAAATCATTCCACTCAGTTTAAAAAAAAATTAATTAAAGCTTTTATTTGCAAAACATATGCATGGGCAATTTTTCAACATTGATCCTTGCAAAGCATTCTGTTCCAAATTTTTCTCTCCTTTCCCCCACCCCTTCCCCTAGATGGCAGGTAGTCTAATACATGTTAATTATGTTAAAATATATGACAAATCCAATATATGTACACATATTTATATAGTTATCTTGCTTTACAAGAACAATCAGATTTACAAGAAAAAAAACCTGAGAAGGAAAACAAAATGCAAGCAAACATCAACAGAAAGCGTGAAAATGCTATGTTATGGTCCACACTTACATCCCACAGTGTATATGGGCATATATGGGTGTATATGGCTTTTTTCATCACTAAACAATTAGAACTGGTTTGAAACATCTCATTGTTGAAGAGAGCCATGTCCATCAGAATTGATCATCGTATAGTCTTGTTTTAGTCAAGATTTCACTGCACTATAGGAAGAAAAATTAAAAAGTAATTGTTGTGTTATTGTTTGCATAGCTATTTTAATTAGGTCACAAAGTTGTCTTGACAGATGTCATACTTTTGTCTCCTGTTGTATTTCTGTTCCCAGAATGGACTTAATGCCTTGCATCTGGCAGCCAAGGAAGGCCATGTGGGATTGGTCCAAGAGTTATTAGGAAGAGGATCAGCAGTAGATTCTGCCACTAAGGTAATGTGTTCATGCATACGGAATTTATTTTATTCAGGGAAGGGGTGTAGAACTCAAATCTCGAATTTTATGGCAGCCTTATTCATTTCATTGCTGGAACATTTGGAATCCAAACAGTGCAACACTGAGAATGAAGCCTAGATTCCTTCCATATACATTTCATTTATAAAGTAGAGGAAAGGTCTTTGGTATCATCCATCTATACATTTACTTTTTTTTTTTTTTTTTTTTTTGGCTTTTTGGTAATTGGGGTTAAGTGACTTGCCCAGGGTCACACAGCTAGGAAGTGTTAAGTGTCTGAGACCAGATTTGAACTCAGGTCCTCCTGAATTCAGAACTGGTGCTCTATCCACTGCAATACCTAGTCTACCCTACATTTACTTTTAAAGTAAGTACTTTCTTTAAGTGTGTGTGTGTGTGTGTGTGTGTGTGTGTGTGTGTGTGTGTGTGTG
>JAJPUD010003283.1:76568-173617 GCA_023553655.1 Myrmecobius fasciatus | reverse complement strand
CACATGTGGGTCCCTTTCCCTCCTTTAAAATCTCTTTGGGATATAGGCCCAGTAGAAACACTGCTGGGTCAAAGGGTATGCACTGTTTGATAACTTTTTGAGCATAGCTCCAAATTGCTCTCCAGAATGGTTGGATCCGTTCACAGTTCCACCAACAATGTATCAGTGTCCCAGTTTTCCCACATCCCCTCCAACAGCTATCATTATCATTTCCTGTCATTTTAGCCAATCTGACTTTTCCTGTCATTTTAGCCAATCTGACAGGTGTGTAGTGGTACCTCAGAGTTGTCCTAATTTGCATTTCTCTGATCAATAGTGATTTGGAGCACCTTTTCATATGACTAGAAATGGTTTTAATTTCATCATCTGAAAATAGAAAGATCATATCCCTTGACCACTTATCTATTGAAGAGTGGCTTGAATTCTTATATATATGAGACAATTCTCTATATATTTTAGAAATGAGGCCTTTATCAGAACCATTAAATATAAAGATGATTTCCCAGTTTGATGCTTCCCTCCTAATCTTGTTTGCATTAGTTTTATTTGTACAGAAACTTTTTAACTTAATATAATCAAAATTATCCATCTGGTGTTCAATTAGGAGTTCCAGATCTTTGGACATAAATTTATTCCATCTCCACAGGTCTGAGAGGTAAACTATATTACGTTCCTCTAACTTGCTTACAAAATCACTCTTTATATCTAGATCTTGAACCCATTTAGATCTTATCTTTGTATGTGGTGTTAGGTATGGGTCAAGCACTAATTTCTTCCACACTAGTTTCCAATTTTCCCAACAGTTTTTGCCGAATACTGAGTATTTATCCCAAAAGCTGGGGTCTTTGGGTTTATCAAACACTAAATTGTTAAGGTTATTGCCTAGATTGTCCTGATAACCTATCCTATGCCACTGATCAATTACTCTATTTCTTAGCCAGTACCAAATGGTTTTGATGACCGTTGCTTTATAATATAGTTTTAGATCTGGTACAGCAAGGCCACCTTCATCTGCCTTTTTTTTCATTAATTCCCTTGAAATCCTTGACCTTTTGTTCTTCCAAATGAACTTTGCTACTATTTTTTCTAGATCTGTAAAATAATTTCTTGGGAGTTTGATTGGTATGGCACTACATAAGTAGATTAGTTTGGGTAGTATTGTCATTTTTATTATGTTTGCTCTGCCTACCCATGAGCACTTAATGTTTTTCCAATTGATTAGGTCTGATTTTATTTGTGTGGAAAATGTTTTGTAGTTTAGTTTGTATAGTTCCTGACTTTTCCTTGGCAGATAGATTCCCAAATATTTTATCCTATCATCTGTTATTTGGAATGGAATTTTTTTTTTGTATCTCTTGCTGCTGAACTTTGTTGGTAATATATAAAAATGCTGATGATTTATGTGGATTAATTTTGAATCCTGCAACTTTGCTAAAGTTGTGAATTGTTTCTAGTAGTTTTTTAGTTGAGTCTCTAGGGTTCTCTAAGTATACCATCATGTCATCTGCAAAGAGTGATAATTTGGTTTCTTCATTACCTACTCTGATTCCTTTTATCTCTTTTTCTTCTCTTATTGCTAAAGCTAACATTTCTTTTTTTTTTATCTTCACAACAATTTTATTAGTGCAGAAATTGAATTTCATTTTATTTCTTACTCCCAATGTGACAAGCCTTCCCTTTATCCCAACCCACCCCTTCCAAAACACACACACAGAGAAAGAAACACAAAAACAGATGTCATATGCTGCTGTGGTGTAACCTGAGGGAAAAGTTTAATAGTTAAATGCATCATTCTGAAGCCTGGGGTGAAACATGGTCAAAAGGTATATTGGAGGGGAAGCTTAAAATTCTAGATTTAGTTAGAATATTAAGCTTGGGAGTCATAAGGACTGGTCGTGGTCCTTTGTTCTCAAAGAATATCAAAATATCACTGTTAGAGTACAATTAGAGTGTGTCTGACTATATTCTGGCCAAACTGGCCTTCTTGCTCTATCTCATACTTGACTGTATTTGCTGATTCTGTCCATTTATACTGTCTGTATCCCATGAGTGGAAGATATTCCTATATCTCCATCCTGACAAATCTCTTCTTTTCTTTTTTTTTTTTTAATAAAGCTTTTTATTTACAAAACACATGAGAGATTTTTCTACATTGACCTTTGCAAAAACTTTTTTTTTCCCAAGCTTTTCCCCTCCTTCCCCCCCACCTCCCACCCCTAGATGACAGGTAATCTAATACATGCTAAATAGGATAAATTATATGACAAATACAATATATGTATACATATCTATACAGTTATCTTACTGCATAAGAAACATCAGATCTAGAAAGAGAAGAAGAAAAAACAACCTAAGAAGGAAAACAAAAGGCATGGAAATATTCACAGAAAGCGTTAAAATGCTGTGTTGTGGTCTGTACTCAGTTCCCACAGGCCTCTCTCTGGATATATATGACTATCTTCATGGCTGAACAATAGGAACTGGTTTGAATCACATCATTGTTGAAGAGAACCATGTCCATCAGAATTGATCATCATATAGTATTGTTGCTGTGTATAATGTTCTCCTGGTTCTGCTGATTACACTCAGCATCAGTTCATGCAAGTCTCTCCAGGCCTCTCTGAAATCCTCCTGTTGGTCGTTTCTTACAGAGCAATAATATTCCACAACATTCATATACCATAATTTATTCAGCCATTCTCCAATGGATGGGCATCCTTTCAATTTCCAGTTTCTTGCCACTACAAAAAGGGCTGCCACAAACATTTTTGCACATGTGGGTCCCTTTCCCTCCTTTAAAATCTCTTTGGGATATAAGCCCAGTAGAAACACTGCTGGGTCAAATGGTATGCACAGTTTGATAATTTTTTGAGCATAGTTCCAAATTGCTCTCCAGAATGGTTGGATCCATTCACAGTTCCACCAACAATGTATCAGTGTCCCCGTTTTCCCACATCCCCTCCAACAGTTATCATTATCATTTCCTGTCATTTTAGCCAATCTGACAGGTGTGTAGTGGTATCTTAATTTGCATTTCTCTGATCAATAGTGACTTGGAGCATCTTTTCATGTGACCAGAAATAGTTTCAATTTCTTCATCTGAAAATTGTCTGTTCCTATCTTTTGAGCATTTATCAATTGGAGAATGGCTTGAATTCTTATATATTTGAGTCAATTCTCGATATATTTTAGAAATGAGGCCTTTTTCAGAACCTTTGAATGTGAAAATATTTTCCCAGTTTACTGCTACCCTTCTAATCTTGTCTGCATTCATTTTGTTTGTACAAAAACTTTTTAACTTGATATAGTCAAACTTATCTATTTTGTGATTAATGATGACCTCTAGTTCTTCTTTGGTCACAAATTCCTTCCCCCTCCACAGGTCTGAGAGGTAAACATCCTACATTGTTCTAATTTGTTTATAATATCATTCTTTATACCTAGATCATGAATCCATTTTGACCTTATCTTGGTATATGGTGTTAGGTGTGGGTCAATGCCTAATTTCTTCCATACTAGTTTTCAATTATCCCACCAGTTTTTGTCAAATAGTGAGTTTTTATCCCCAAAACTGGGGTCTTTGGGTTTATCAAACACTAGATTACTATTGTCATTGAGTATTTTGTCCTGTGAACCTAACCTATTCCACTGATCCACTACTCTATTTCTTATCCAGTGCCAAATGGTTTTGGGTGACTACTGCTTTATAATATAGTTTTAGATCTGGTGTAGCTAGGCCACCCTCATTTGCATTTTTTTTTCATTAATTCCCTTGAAATTCTTGACCTTTTCTTTTTCCAGATGAATTTTGTTGTTATTTTTTCTAGGTCAGTTAAATAATCTCTTGGGAGTTTGATTGGTATAGCACTAAATATATAGATTAGTTTAGGTAGTATTGCCATCTTTATTATATTCGCTCGACCTATCCAAGAGCAGTTGATGTTTTTCCAATTGTTTAGATCTGACTTTATTTGTGTGGAGAGTGTTTTGTAGTTTTGCTCATATATATCCTGACTTTCCTAAAGCTAACATTTCTAATACAATATTAAATAGTAATGATGACAGTGGGCAGCCTTGTTTCACTCCTGATCTTATTGGGAATGGTTTTAGTTTGTCTCCATTACACATGATGCTTGCTGATGGTTTTAAATAGATGCTACTGATCATTTTAAGGAAAAGCCCATTTATTCCTATACTGTCTAGTGTTTTTAATAGGAAAGGGTGTTGGATTTTATCAAATGCTTTTTCTGCATGTATTGAGATAATCATATGGTTTTTGTTAGTTTGGTTATTAATATAATTAATTATGCTGATAGTTTTCCTAATATTGAACCAGCCCTGCATCCCTGTTATAAATCCTACTTGGTCATAGTGTACTATCCTGGGGATGACTTTCTGTAATCTCATTGCTAATATCTTATTTAAAATTTTTGCATCAATATTCATTAGGGAAATTGGTGTATAGTTTTCTTTCTCTGTTTTCACCCTACCTGGTTTAGCTATCAGCACCATATCTGTCTCATAGAAGGAATTTGGCAATATACCTTCTGTCCCTATTTTCTCAAATAATTTGTATAGTATTGGAATTAATTGTTCTTTGAATGTTTGGTAGAATTCACATGTAAATCCATCTGGCCCTGGAGATTTTTTCTTATGGAGTTGGTTAATAGCTTGTTCTATTTCTTTTTCTAATATGGGGCTATTTAAATAATTTATATCTTCCGTTAACCTGGGCAATCTATATTTTTGTAGATATTCCTCCATTTCATTTAGATTATCAAACTTACTGGCATAAAGTTGGGCAAAGTAACTCCTAATTATTGCTCTAATTTCCTCTTCATTGGAGGAAAGTTCTCCCTTATCATTCTTGAGACTAACAATTTGATTTTTCTCTTTCCTTTTTCTTATCAAATTAACTAAAGGCTTATCTATTTTGTTGGTTTTTTCATAGAACCAACTCTTAGTTTTATTTATTAATTCAATAGTTTTCTTATTTTCAATTTTATTAATGTCTGTTTTTATTTTTAGAATTTCCAATTTGGTATTTAATTCAGGCTTTTTAATTTGTTCTTTTTCTGGTTTTTTTTTAAATAATAAGCCCAATTTGTTGATCTTTTCTTTCTCTGTTTTATGCAAGTGAGCTTCTAGAGATATAAAATTGCCCCTTATAACCGCTTTGGCCGTATCCCACAAATTTTGGTATGTTGTCTCCTTATTGTCATTCTCCTGAATGATATTATTGATTGTGTCTATGATTTGCTCTTTCACCCATTCATTCTTCAGGATTAGATTATTTAATTTCCAATTATCTTTTGGCCTATTTTCTCCTGGCCTTATATTGTATGCGATTTTTATTGCATCATGATCTGGAAAAGATGCATTTACTATTTCTGCCTTTCTGCATTTGATTTTGAGGGTTTTATGCCCTAACACATGGTCAATTTTTACAAGTTCCATGGACTGCTGAGAAAAAAGCAAACTCCCTACTGTCTCCATTCAACTTTCTCCATAGATGTATCATACCTAACTTTTCTAACAATTGGTTTATCTCCCTAGTTTCTTTCTTGTTTATTTTGTGGTTTGATTTATCTAATTCTGAGAGAGCAAGGTTGAGATCCCCCACTAGTATAGTTTGGCTGTCTATTTCTTCTTGCATGTCTCTTAATTTCTCCCCTAGGAATTTGGATGCTATTGCACTTGGTGCATATATATTTAGTATTGATATTGCTACATTATCTATGGTACCCTTTAATAAAATATAGTTTCCTTCCTTATCTCTTTTGATTAGATCTATTTTGGCTTTTACTTGATCTGAGATAAGAATTGCTACCCCTGCTTTTTTTTGTTCACCTGAAGCATAATAGGTTCTGCTCCAGCCTTTTACCTTCATCCTATATGGGTCACTATGTTTTAGGTGTGTTTCTTGTAGACAACATATTGTGGGATTCTGGTTTTTAATCCAGTCTGCTATCCGCTTCCGCTTTATGGGAGAGTTCATCCCATTCACATTCACAGTTAGAATAACTAATTCTTTATTTCCTGCCACCTTATTTACCCAAGTTATGTTTTTCCCTTTTCTTTCCCCTTTCTCCCTTCCCCCCTCCTCAGTACTTTGCTTTTGATGACCCCCTCCCCCAAACAATACTCCACCCTTTAAATCCTCTTCCCCTGTTTTTACTCTTTTCCCCTGATCTTCTACTTTCCCTTCTATTAGTTTATCCCTTTCTTTTCCTCCTTTCCCTCCCACTTCCCTCTAGCAACAGACAAGTTTCTATGTGAAATCAGGTTTCTGATACACACTTTTAGAGCCCAACCTGATGAGAGTAAAATTTACACAATGCTCATCTCCCTCCCCTCTTTCTCTCAATTATATTAGGTTTTCTTTGCCTCTTTAAGAGATTTTATCTTGTTTTTACCTCCTTTTTTTTTAGATCTTATTTTACCCCTTTTCCCCTCTTTTCCCCATTATGACCTTTCCCCCTCTAGTTTTCTTTTTCATATTATCAAAGTAACATCTAGTTAATTATACCCTCAAACTTTAAGTATCCCCATAGTAGAAATAAAGTTCTCAAGAGTCCTTTCCTTTTTATCTTTTTATGCTTCTCTTGAGTTCTGTGTTTGGAGGTCAGATTTTTTTGTTCAGATCTGGTCTTTTCATTAGAAATAGGTGAAATTCACCTATATCATTGAATGACTATCTTCTTCCCTGGAGGATAATGCTCATTCTAGCTGGATAGGTTATTCTTGGCTGTAATCCAAGTTCCTTTTCCTTTTCGGAATATCTGGTTCCAGGCTCTCGATCCTTCAATGTGGAGGCTGACAAATCGTGTGTGATTCTAATTATTGATCCTCGGTATTTGAATTGTTTCTTTCTAGCTGCTAGCAGAATCTGTTCCTTGGTGCTATAGTCCTGAAATTTAGCCACGATATTCCTTGGGGTTTTAATTTTGGGGTCTCTTTCAGGAGGTGATCGGTGATTTCTTTCAATGGTGATTTTGCCTTCTGATTCTACAATCTCAGGGCAGTTTTCTTTCTGGATTTCCTGGAAGATAGTGTTTAGATTCTTTTTTTCATCATGGCTTTCAGGAAGTCCAGTAATCCTTAGATTGTCTCTCCTAGATCTATTTTCCAAGTCAGTTGTTTTTCCTAGGAGATATTTCATATTTTCTTCTAATTTTTCATTTTTTTGTTTTTGTTTGATTGATTCTTGAAGTCTTATTGAGTCATTCACTTGCATTTGGTCAATTTTTATTTTTAAAGTGTTGCTTTCTTCAGTTACCTTTTCAAGCTCCTTTTGTAACTGGCCAATTGAATTTTTTTGTTCATTGCACTCTTTTTCCACTTCACTAATTTTATTTTTCAATAAATTGGTGTCTTTTTCATATCTCTTTTGCAGGGCATCATATCCTTCTTGCAAGATATTGTATCCTTCTTGGGCTGATTTCAATTTATTTTCCCATTTATCCTCCAGCTCTCTTATGAGGTTCTTTATGCAATCTTCCAGAAAGGCCTTTTGAAAAGGGGACCAGTGATGGTCCTTAAAAACTTCGTTTGGAGTTTTGTCTAAAGGAACCCCAAGATCTGGGGTCATCACTTCTTTCTCTTGATAAAAGCTGTCTATGGTGAGAGTTCTCTTTTGCTTCTTCATCTTTTTTTAGACAGTGTGGATGTCTCCTTAAGGCTTGGAAAAAATCTTTGCCCTGGGGCAATTCCTCAAATTAACTTAAGGTACTGGGCTGGTGGGGGCTAGGAATAAGCCCGAATTACTCCTTAAACAAGGCAAGTCTGCCAGAACACCTGCCCCCAATCAGGGCAGTGTGTCCTGAGTGCCTCAGATAAACTCCAGGTGTTTGGAATTTGGAGTTTGGAGTTTCTGGGAAGATGAGCTGAGCTGAGTCCAACCCTCACTTCCGGCCTATACCCTAGTCTGCTTGTTTATCCCTCTGTCCGAGTTAGACAAACCTGATATGAAGTTCTTCAGAGAGCAGTGCCCAAATATTTCTGAATTCGTTGACTTGAAGATCAGTTCAGAGGCTTATTTTATTGTTGGTTTGAGAGAAGATCGGAGGAGGATGCAGAGAGTCACGTTTTCACTCTGCCATCTTGGTTCCGGCCCGGCAGCCTGGGGGAAGGTTTGTTTCTGTGTGAAACAAACTGCAGTTAATCTTACCAGTATATTTTATTTGATAAGGAAACCTCTAAGATAATGAAGGCTTCCCTTAGGAAATAATCAATCAGGTTTATCCCGTTTTTTTCCCAGCCTGAAGATATCTATTCTTTCAGTTTTAAGTTCAATTTTACTTAGGTGAAAATGTTTTCCTTAGATGTACAGTACTGAAATTTATCCACTTCTTCCACAATTCTCTAGAGTGTGTTTTTGTGTGAATGGAGGTGAAAGTCTTCATCATCTTCACTTCTTTGTGAATTTCTTGACTTTTAAGGAATGTTGTTATTTATGAAAAATTTAATTCTTTATAAGCTAGACTTCAAATTATGTTGCAAATATATTTTCTATTATTTTTTGCATGACTATGAGATAAGTACTTTATTCAGCTTGTTCACATATGCCCTCTCTCAAAAGAACATTCAAAGATACATAGTGAGTAAATGTCACAAATGAAAGAATGACATGGGAATCTGGTCTTTGTATATTTTGTTCCAAATGCCATGATCATCAGTCAACATAATGGTTTTGAAAGAACCAACATTAAACAGGATTTCTTCCATCCTCACAAAGCATAAATTGGACTAATTTTCCCCTAACCTGTCCCTAAGACTTGATTAAACTACAGAACTAAATCTCCCTGTTCTCAAGTCCACTGCTCTAGCCTTTGGCCATACTTGATGTGATTCTGTAGTCCCCTAAGCGCATCAAAAAGACCCATCAGTATGAAAGTCAGGTCCTTCACACTTGGAGACTGTTCCAATATCTTATCAGTCACTACATGCTGCTCTTCTGACCAGACTTTTCTTTTTTTCTTTCTGAAGCAATTGGGGTTAAGTGACTTTCTCAGGGTGACACAAATAGGAAGTGTTAAGTGTCTGAGGCCAGATTTGAACCCAGGTCCTACTGACTTCAGGGCTGGTGATCTATCCACTGTGCTACCTAGTTGCCCCCAGACATATTTTCTTAAAGAGATGCCTACCTAAACAAAGTGCTGGAACATTCCTGTGAATTATCTTTTTACATGGTCCTTTTATTAACTGGAACAACCTGTGAGTACCTTATTTAATTCTAACATAGAACCCAAACTAATAAAACACAGACATAAATCAGGCCCACTTCTAGTAATTGAAGTAAGACATTAATCCTATTTCCTGAAGTCAACCTTTTCCACTGGATGGACTAAACATGAGTTTTTGGAGAAAATAAAATTAATTTGAATAAAGAAGCTTTTTATTGGACTCTCTGACCAAAGTTCTAGTTTTACCTATGTGTGACAGAACAGAGTGTTCAGTTATAAGGTGTTTTTTTTTTTTTTCCTGGAGCCAGTGGTGTGCCATGTGGAAGCAGTTCTCTTTGTCTGCCATAGTGGCACTCTGGCCCACTGTGTAAGCTGCAGTGCTGTCCCTTCCCTTGCAACTGTTCCTTTCACAGGCCAAGTAAAAATAGTGTGTGATAAAACCAATGGAAATCACACCTGAAGTATATCTGTCCTATCTAATTAATAATTTCTTGTAAAATGGAAAGGATTTCATTTGAAGGTACATGTGTGAGGTAGTTCTATATCTGAAATTACTCTAATCCTCTGAAGAAAATCTCTGAGACCATACCAGTACACTTAATGAGATTTCTGCTGCACTAAGGAAGTCTCCTTTTGAGAAAAAAAATATTCTGAATTGCAAAAATCACTTGAGAAGAGACTTATGGGGTAATACAATAACTATTTTCAAATATCTTAAAGATATCTCATATGGAAGATATTTTACACTTGTTTGGCTTGTCCCAAGAAAGTAGAACTGGGAATAGATAAAAGTTGGGAAAATATTTTTAAAAGGGAAATACAACTTCTTAAAAGCAAATGGATTTCCTCAACTGAATGGTTGCCCATCAATTGGAGAATGGCTGAATAAATTATGGTATATGAATGTTATGGAATATTATTGCTCTGTAAGAAACGACCAGCAGGATGATTTCAGAGAGGCCTGGAGAGACTTGCATGAACTGATGCTGAGTGAAACGAGCAGAACCAGGAGATCATTATACACGGCAACAACAATACTATACGATGATCAATTCTGATAGACATGGCTCTCTTCAACAATGAGATGATTCAAATCAGTTCCAATGATCTTGTGATGAAGAGAGCCATCTTCCCTCAGAGAGAAGATTATGGGAACTGAGTGTGGTTCACAACATAGCGTTTTCACTCTTTTTATTATTGTTTGCTTGCATTTTATTTTGCTTCTCTTTTTTTCTCATGCGGCATGATAATTGTATCAATATCTATGCATATATTGGATTTAACATATATTTCTACCATGTTTAACATATGTTGTACTACTTGCCATCTAGAGGAGAATGTAGGGGATGGGAAGGAATTGGAACACAGGGTTTTGCTAGGGCTAATGTTGCAAAATTATCTATGCATATGTTTTGAAAAATAAAAATAATTTTAAAAAAACAGATTCCCTCTCATTGGAGATATTTAAACAAAGGTTGAATGAAAACCTTTTGTTAGAGATACTCTAGAAATCAAAGAATCACAGATATTATCTAGTCAAATATCTTCACTTTGTAAAATAAGAAACTAAAGAAAAGTTATAACCTGCCTACACTCATGGAAGTATGAGCCAAGATTCAAACCTAGTTTTCAGCTCTTCTCACTATACCATTCTTCCTCTTTAACAAAGATATCTTTGGTTTAGATATAGATAGAAGTGACTTTCTTTCAGATATAGATAGAGTGACTTTCACTCTAAGATACTGTTTAAAAAATAGTCAACAAAAATAGGAAAGGCAGAAAGTAATTAAACTTATCTAAGAATATACTGTATCAAAAGTTCAAAATGTAGTAAAGCATCTTATTTACCTGTCTTTATCTTTGCAAAGAAAAAATATAAAGAAAAGATTATGAAAAGTATCTTTTGAACCATTTTCATAGGAATGAAACAAAAAAATCATCAAGAGAAACTAAGGACAAAAATAAGTATTGAAAAGTCTAGGAGTTTTTAATAAGACTATTTCCATTTTTATGGACTAGCTCTGAGAAGCATCAAGTTTATTGTGCTTTTGGCATTGGAAGACGGAAAAAAAAACATTTTGGGGTTTACTTGAGCACAGTGGTCTCTTCTTTAATGCTATGTGCTAATATAAAATTCCTTCCTTATATATTTGATTAAAGATTGGCCAGAAATAGCAAAGTTTTATTCAAGAGATGCAGATGGCAGGATTCTCATCCTGGCTTATTCCTTTGACTGATTATATGTAGAATGTCCTCTGGTCCTCATTTTATGGAGAATTGGGATAGGGTAAGAGAGGTATAATTTGAAACTTCCCATAATTTTTCACATTTGATGCGAAAATGAAATAAAAAAATAACAGAGGGATAAACACTTTGAAAATAAAACATGCTGAGTGTGCAAGGTGTTATGATATTGTGGTCCTTAGGTGGGGGCTTTCTTTAAACAGATGGTTCTCTACCGAGTTTTACTAAAAGATGGGAAAAGAGTCTTCCCTCTGAGGAATCATTTGGGAACTACTTTCCCCTTATGGCATCACATTTTCCTTTCCCTGAACAGCTAGAGGAGATCAGTAAAATCCTCAAAGGTCCCTCTGCCCAAAGTATACTATAAGCAGCAGAACTACTCACAGCCACCAGTGTCACCAAACCAACTGACAGGGATTTAACAAAGTTTTTGTTATTTTGGGCTTCAACTAATGAAATTAAATTAAATTAAAAGACCCAGTTCTGTGCAGTTCTTATTTGCTTTTCTTAGTGGATATTTTCTGAAATGTGTCTCAGCCAAGGCTACCAACAATCTAGAAACTGTAGTTTAAAAATAAAGAAGGCTTTTTTTTTCCTCAGAGGAATCATTAAGTATCAAAAGATGTTGAAAGCTTATTATGGGGAAATTGACGAACTAGATCTTGTTAGACCAAGCTGCCTTCAAAAACCTTTTATCCTGAAAGTCTCAATAACATTCTTCATGACTTTGTATAAGTATGCGACTAAAGTACTTCAATTATATAGGAAAAACTAAATGGCAATGCAAATTAAATACAATTTTACATTTCACTTTGAATGGCAGCTAAATTAGAAACTAAAACAGCAGAAAATAATTTTAAAAATCTCATCCTTTTAAAACTGGAGTACATATAGAACTCTAATTAAGTACTCTCTTGTAGTCAGATTTTACAGAGATCTCGCACAAGGCAAGCACTCTCAAGGAGGTTAGAAGTAATATAAAGACACTATCAGGGTCTCTCTGAAGAACTTTGGTATGATTGTTGGACATGGGAAACACTGGTACAGGACTGTCCAGCCTGATGTACTCATCAACGATACTAAGCTCTATGAGCAAAGTTTATTTGTGGCTCAAAAGAAATTTAAAGCCATCTCCATTTTAAATGTAGCTCAAAAGAAATTTAGAGTTATTTCCATTTTAAATGTTCATATGGATTATTTGTACCCTACTGATGGTAGATTTTATGAGCTCATATTTGTCCAGTCAGCCATAGTCAAGCTTAACATTGTGATGCCATTTTGGTCTCCTATGAGCATAAAGGACAACAACCTAAAAATCTTGTAGTCCTTAGAATCTTAGTCCTTAGAATAGATGGTCCTATAATTGATTTGAGTAAATGAAACTGTAATGTCTTCAAAGAGCTCAATTGAGAAAATGCATGTAAACAAGAGATAAGTCGGCATTAAACAATATAAGAGGAGGTGTATATCACAACCCAGGATATCAGAAATACTTATGATATATGTGCTATGTAGAAGACAGATAATGATCCTAAGGGGTGAAGGAGAAGATGCAAATAAATACAAGCATTGAGGATCGGACTTGACAAATTTATATAGGCAGAAGAATTGAGATTAAAAACTAATTAGTAGACTAGCTTGGCGGAAAGAGAGTGAATAATAAAGGAGGATTATATTAAATTAATTTGAAAAGATAATTAGGAGCCAGATAATGGAGAACTCTAAAAATCTGGCTCAGGAGTTCTTCAAGGTAGTTGTTCCTTCCTTGCTCCCTCTTTTCCTCCCTCCCTTCCTCCATCTCTTCCTCCCTCCCTCCCTTCCTTCCTTCCTTCCTTCCTTCCTTCCTTCCTTCCTTCCTTCCTCCCTCCCTCCCCACAACTGCAATGGTGATTTAAATGAATGGCTTCCATTTTATTTCAAAGTAATTTAGCATTTATCAAACTTCTGCTACATCTAAGGTATTGAATGAGATGGGAAACTGAGGACTTCCCAGAATAATGATTGTGAGAGATTGGTAGAGTTTTTTCGTTGGGGATCCTACTGCAGGAAGAGAGATAAATTGTGGCTTTTTAGAATATCGAAGGCAGACCAGAACCAATCTGCTAGTTGGGGATTTGAAAAAGGGTCTGGTTGATATCAGTGGGCCTTGAGTGGGCAGGAAGTGCTTTGTTCTGAGATTGGCAGGTCTAGAGGGTGGGCCTCCCTTTTTTTTCCCTATAAGTGTGGGCTCAAGTGAGAAGGAGTGCACTCCTTCCTCTCCTTGGCGCTGGCCCGGAGACCAATGATTGTCCCAGGGAATTTCGAGAAATTCAAATAAACTTCTAATCTTCACTTTGAGAAATCTCTGAGTAATGATTTTGAATTGGGAATCAGATTTTTATCCCACACAGTAGTAAGCAACAAGTAAATCTCTCTAGTTATATGTTACTTCTCAGGTTTTCAACTGGTGCTTGGCAATGGCAGCAAAAGAAAATCTGTGGGTTTTTTTTATTTTTAATATCAGTATTAGTCAGTGAATTGTTTAAGGAAGGAGCTTGCTCTTGTATATCTGCATACTTACTGTGGGTCTTTGTTAGAGTTGACAGCGTTTTGTTTGGTCTTTTTTGTGACCCTGTTTGGATTCTCTTGGAAGAAATACTGGAGTATTTTGCTATTTCCTTCTCCAGCTCATTTTGCAGTCAAGGAAACTGAGGCAAACAGGGTTAAGTGACTTGTCCAGGTCCAAACAGTTAATTAATGTCTAAAGTCACATTTGAACTCGGGAAGACGAGGTTGAGTACTTTATCCACTGCGCCATCTAGCTGCCCTTTGACAGCACTACAGAATCACTGATTTGTTGATTCAGTGGAAAGAATGTAGAACAACAGTAAATCCAAGGATAATTACAATTTGCTAATAAATCTATACTTTATTTTACTCCTCCTGAACAATTATATTTTTCATAGATAACTATTCCTAACCATGAATGCTTTCATTTTTAAAAGCATATATATAGTCAGGGAATTCATGACATAATTAGTGATTCTCTGGGGGGAAAGTTATTTAAGCTGAAGAAGAGAGGAATTATTTAAGATAATATAAGGAATTTCTGCTTGAAGATTGAAATTAATGACAACTGAATCCAAATAAAAATAATCCACTTGAACATACAATATTTGTGTAATATAGTTTGTGTAGGACTGCCTGTATATAGATTTGCTTTAATAAGATATAAACTTTAAAAGATTATCAAATGAATATTTACCCATGGAACTATTCTAAGACTACATTATAAATGTGGGATTGATCTATTTGGTCGTAGTATGATTTTAATGAAGACAAAGTCAAAAGTTTGATTTATGGAGAAACTCCCCTATAATTCTCTCAAAATATTGTTAGGCTTTTAATAAATATAGAACTGTTTGCTTCACATAAAAGAAAATTCTATTCTGGCTACATATTATACCTTTAAATTGCACATGTTTAATTTATATCAAATTGCTTGATCTCTTAAGGAGGTAAAGAGGGGAGGAGGAGGGAGAAGAATTTGGAAAACAAAGTTTTGAGAAGGTGAATATTGAAAACTATCTTTACATATATTTGGAAAAATAAAATATTATTGAAAACTTTAAAAAAAAAAAAGATTATACCTTTAACTGTTGTCAGATATCCTTTAATCTTCCTAACATCAAACAAGAAAATATGAACAGCTCAGTATAACCTACCACCTGTACCATAATATTTATAACTTACATTTCCTTTTATTATATGGTATACCTTTAAAATTTTTTTCATAAATCAAGGCCATTAATTGCAGAATAGCTGACCAAGTTATGGTATATGAATGTACTGAAATATTATTGTCTATAAGAATTGATAAGCAAGAAGATTTCAGTAAAATCTGAAAGATTTACATTAACTGGTACTGAGTCAAATGAACAGGGCCTGGAAAACATTGTACATAGTAATAGCAACTTTGTGTGATGATTAACTTGGTAGATTTAGCTCTTCTCAACAATACAATGATCTAAGACAATTCCAAGTTACTTGTTATGGAAAATGCTTTCAGATCAAAGCATACTATTTTCATTTTTGCTTTTTTTTTTTATTTCTCCTGGTTTGCTACTTTTGTTTCTGAATCTTTTGCGATATGATTAATGTGAAAATGTTTAATATGATTGTACAAGCATAACCTATATTACATTGCTTGCCATCTTATGGAAGGGGCAGGGGAGTAAAAGAAGAAGGCAGAAAAATAAAAATCAAAATAATTTAAAAGTAAAATTTTTACATTTTTACATGTAAAAATGAAACAACATGAAATAACACAAAATTTTCGTAACTATTTCATTTGAAACTCAAAATAATTTTAATATTTTGATCCTTATTTAAATCTCAACCAAATTAAGTAATTTACCCAATGTTACCTAGCAAGTTAGTAGAAGAGGCAAAACTAGTCTCTGGATTTCTAGTCTAATGCTCTTTGATTAGATCACTCTGTATCTTGGAAAAGAAGAAATAGAGTATTATTTATTATGAGCCCTCCAAAAGTATATGCTTATGAATAAAGATATTGTATTCCATAACATTTTACTCTGAACTTCAGTAATTATTTCTTAATATTTGAGACTTCTAAGGTTAGTCCCTTAATGTCAGTCAATGCTTGTCACCAAGGTATGAAAAAGAGTACTGCTTACTTGTAATCCAAGCAGGTAATAGACTTTTTTCTGCAGTCAAGATGGTGGCTTCATTCCTTATAAATTGCTCCAAATTTTTGAACTCACAATTATAAAAAATTATAATTCTTTACTAAATAATTAGAACTTTGGTTTCAATTAAATAAAAATCATGCTTTAAAAAAGTAAATTAAAGAGAAATATTAAGCTAATATGTGTATTTCTCTGCTTTTAAAAAAAAATTCAGCTTTTATTACAGCCTTAACTTTATGTCTATGATCCTTTGAGGCTTAATCTTGTGCAAAAAAAAAAAAAAAAAAAAAAAAATTTACTCCAGAGTGCTTAACCTTAGCTCTTGTCTGTTGAACTTCAAAATCAAGGATATTTTCTCCAACTGCTCCGTAATGAGACATCAGCTTGTTTCTGGTCTGTGTTACACACTTTTCTACAATTTTTTTCTTGGTCCTTTTTCTAATGTCTTAGGTCACTTTCAGCAATCTTTCCTTTGTGAGGCCAATTTCTCTAAGTTGGAAACAACTCTTCTGGATATCTTTCACTCATCAAAAAGAAATAATCATGGTTTTAGCCAAGCTTATTCTTATTCCTTATGCCCCTCTAATCTGTTCCATTACTCATGATCCTTTCTATTTAACTTATATAAAATAACAAATAAAATTGTGGCTTAGCTTCAGAGCTGTAGTATGTCTTAATCAGAAGGATTTTTAAAAGATAGGTAAGGCATAGGAATTGGATAATTATCCATCCCTAACTCCTCTCTTTAAAATATTACTTTACAATTTTTTCACAAGCCAATTTTGCAAATGAAACCACTTGTAAATGAAATAGAATGATCTAAGCAATATAAAAAAGATTTGTGTTATGTTATATAGCATTACAAAAACCCTGAGATAATTAATTTTTCACTAGGTATGTGGTAGAGTCAGAGAAAACATAATGCAGAATCTTTTTTTATTAAAGCTTTTTATTTTCAAGACATATGCATAGATAATTTTTCAACATTAACCCTTGAAATATCTTCTGTTCCATTTTTTCCTCCCTTTGCCCCCATTCCTTTCCCTAGATGGAAGCAATCCAATATATGTTAAACATGGTAAAAATATATATTGAATCCAATATACACATACATATTTATACAGTTATCTTGCTGCATAAGAAAAATCAAATCAAAAAGAAAGAAAACAAAATGCAAGCAAACAACAACAAAAAGAGTGAAAATGCTATGTTGTGATCCCTGCTCAGTTCCCACAGTCCTCTCTTTGGGTGTAAATGGCTCTTTTCATCACAAGATCAATGGAACTGCCTGAATCATCTCATTGTTGAAAAGAGCCATGTCCATCAGAATTGATCATTGTATAATCTTGTTGCCGTATACAATCATCTCCTGGTTCTGCTCATTTCACTCAGCGTCAGTTCCTGTAAGCCTCTCCAGGCCTCTCTGAAATCATCTTGGATTAAGCAGAATCTTGACACAGGTATAAGAGATAGATTTTCAAAGAGGAAATATAAAGGCATTCTGAAGATGGAAAGAATAGCAGGAACAAGTATAAGCTGTGTGCTTGGAATTGTAAAGGGCACTACCTCATCTATAAGGGAGAGAATAGCAAGGAATGTTGCTGGGTAGATAGATTAGAACTGGTTGATGATAGAAATTAAATGGTAGAGTAGAATTTAGGTTTGGAAAGCAGGACTGCAGAGAACTGCAGTAGGTTTTTGAGCTAGAGCTTACACTGATGAATCAGAGATTTAGACAGATAAATTTGGCAACTATGTGAAGTGGGGAAAGTGTAGTGAGACTGAAGCCAATTTAGGAATCTATTGTAGAAATTATGAGGGCTATAACTTCTAGGGTGTTCTGTTTTGTAGATGAAGGATCAATGGAAGTTGACTAACTGATTTAATGGAGTTTATAGAAAAAAAGAACAAAGTGAGGGAGGGACAGGCCTCCCTTCCTTTTAAGGGAACTTAGACAAGGAAAATGTTGTTATTGTGGAATGACTAAATGAGAGTGCTGGTATAGACACAATATGTAATATTGTGAGTCATTTCAGTCAAGTCCAACTCTGATCCCATTTGGGGTTTTCTCAGCAAAGAGAATTTCCTTCTTTACCTCATTTTACAAATGAAGAACTGAAGCAAAGAAGGTTAAATGATTTGCCCAGAATCACACAATCAATAAGCATCTGAGGCTAAATTTGAACTCATGGAGATGGGTCCTCCTGATTCCAAGCCCAGTGCTCCATGAATCGCAATACCTAGCTGCTCTAGTGATTACTTCACTTCAAATTCTATTTAAATTTAGGTAGGCAGTGTCACAGCTCTTTTGATTTTAAAAACTAGTATAACTGGAGTCTAGCACATTCTTGTATTATCTGAGATGTTATTTGTCCTGCTGTGTAGAGAATACCAAATGGCTAATAAAGCCTTGCATAAAATATTACTATATTAAATGAGATATCTTTTAAAGTTTATCTCTATTTCTAGAGTCTAAAGATAAAAAGGGCTATGTGATTAATAAAAAGAGACAACAGTCACTTTTTTAGTTCTCTGGGGCTATTTGCTCTTTGACAATAGGTCTGGCATTAAAATTGAACTTTGTGTAGGCCTCAGAACCAGCTACGTGTAACTAGAATGATTTTTGCTTCTTATTCGGATATGTAATGATGTATCCATACAAAATGTCTAAAGCTTCCCTGAATTTGAAGTTGCCACCTACATAGGATTATCAAAACTTCAGGAAATAAGGAGATTTATTATAGAATATCAGCTTCTCAGAAAACAGCAAACTTTGTGTTATTTCTGTTTTTAACATCATGAAGAAATTTGATGCTTCAGTAGGTGTGACATTTGTACCTAGTCTGTATGAGAGTTTCTAAGCACATCAACATGGTTTATGTATTTTTTTATTAAAGCTTTTTATTTGCAAAACATAAGCATGGGTAATTTTTCAATATTGACCCTTGCAAAGCTTTGCTACAAATTTTTCACTACTTCCCCCCACTTTCTCCCCTAGATGGCAGGAAATCTAATACATGTTAATTATGTTAAAATACATGACAAATAAAATATAACATGGTTGATGTATTAAAAAAAAATTTCCAAACAGGTTAATTCTTTAAATCAGAATGGCGTATAAATGAGAATAACTGTCAAATGTGATGAAAATTATTCTACTTTGATTGGTTTCTTTCTATATGTAGGAGTAAACCAATGTGCTTTACCATGCATGTTGGTAGAGTGTTTGGTATGTGGATTTTATGGGGCATAACAGTCTACCAGTGGATAGTATGCAACACCCAGGGTCAGGAAAACCTGAATTCAGATTCACTTATTAGCTATAGAACCATGGGAAAGTCACTGAATCTCTCCAACACTCAGTTTCTTCATCTGAAAAATGAAAATGAAAACATTTATTATACCTATATCACACAATTATTGTGAAATTCAAATCATATAATTTGTATTGTCTTTTGCAAACTTTAGAATGACATATAAGTGTTACTATTTTTTGTGAGCTCTCTGTCTTGTTTCTAGTATCAGAAAACTTCTTCTTGGGATACTCAAGTCAGAAATGAATGGGAGGTAGAGGAAACAGGTCTGTACTTGAATGGTATTCTGGCATTTTGGAAGCTTACTATGTGGAAATTGATATATATGATCTTAGAGTATAGAACTAGGAGCAAAGAGTAGGAGTTATTTTAAGAGGCAACTTTAAGCTTGTTAGGAAAATTATCAAAAAATGAAATGTTATAATGAGAATAGTGGAACTTCACTTATTAGAGGTCTCTAAGCAAAAGCAAAATAGTTTCTTGTGGGTTATGATGTACTGGGTAGATATAAGATGGATTATATGGCCAAAGAGAGTTCTGGCTCTGAAATTCTTCTGTGCAGTGTTTTGATATCTAGAAGAAAGTATACATTATTAAGTGAAATATTTGTTACTATAGTAATAGTTTACTTCTTTGAATAGTATTCATTATTATTAATAATATTATTAAAATTTTCTTTTCTTCTTTGGTCTTTCACAAAATAGCAGATATATTTCATTGAAATGTAGTTAAATATGGGCAGCTAGGTGGCGCAGTGGATAGAGCACCAGCCCTGAAGTCAGGAGGACCTGAGTTCAAATCTGGTCTCAGACACTTAACATTCCCTAGCTTTGTGACCCTGGGCAAGTCACTTAACCTCAATTGCCTCAGCAAAAAGCAAAAAAAAAAAAAAAAAAAAATGTAGTTAAGTAAAGCCTTAAGTAACAAAGTATAGTCATTTATAATTACACACATTTTTTAGTACTGTTCAAGAATAACTTTTGTGTCAGAGGGAAAGGGAATAAGAATTTAAGTAAGATTTACTATGTATCAAGTGTTGTGTTAAGTACTTTTTACAAGTATTAGTGCATTTGATCATCATAACAATTTTGTGAGATATGTGCTATTATTATCCTCATTTTACATTTGAGGAAACTGAGGTAAATAGAAGATAAATATCTTACCTAGGATCACACAGATAGTTTCTGAGGCTGAATTTGAACTATGGCTTTCCTAACCCCAGACTCTATCCACAAGTCTCGTGAATCAAAAACTTCCAATAAAAATTATTGCAGGGAGAGAAAAGAGTGTGAATTTTCTCCTTCACTTGACTCCTAACTAGAAAACCTAGGAAAATCTTCATCTCTGCAGCATGCCCAAACTAACTTTTAACATGTATAATGTAGATCGCTGCTTTATTAAAATAAGGAAGAAAATAAAATACATACTAATAAATATAGAATTACCAGTTATTTTCAGAGTTGTATGTAATTCTAATTATGAAAACTTCTTTGATAAAGGTCTCCCCTCCATCTCTCCTCCCTCCCCATTTACCTACACACACACACACACACACACACACACACACACACACACACACACACCCTCTCTTGATCCACTGCCTCCTGCTACATGGCCCCTTAGTCACCTATTTTTTCCATCCAGATGAAGGCAAGTCTCTGTAGTCCTCCAGTGTTTTGAAGCCATCTCCTTTGTTCAAAGTGATAATAAGATATGCAAAATCTTCATTTTCTCTTCCTGTCGCCACCCTCCCACTCACTGACTCTCCTTTGCTTTTCCTTAGAGTCCTCTACCATCTGTTGTCCCCACTTATAACCAACATTGCCTTAAGATTTTTTTTTTGAGAGGGAAGAAATACAGGTTGTAGTACATATGAGTTGCATGTGCATGCATATGGTGGGTGCCCATGTGTGCATATATAGATAGAATGAGAGACAGAGAGACAGAGATAGAAACTAACTTCATATTTTTACATTCTGAGTCTCATCACAACTTGCTTCAGAGATAGTGCCTCATATTTTTAATCAATTTTCTTGATACCAAACTTACAAAAGTTTAAGATTCTTGGTCCAAAACCACAGCTTTAACTCTCAGAAATGTGGAACTTTCTCTCATAGTGTTATCTCTAAATAAAAAAAGGAACAGTAAATGTTTGCAGAATTTTTGTACTGATGGAATCCCAGAAATGGATTTGGATCACACTAATGACAAGTACTGAATGAGTCAACTGCCTCATTCAAACTGACTATTCAAATGTGGTACTAATTAAATTCGCCTGATGTGAATCATCCACTTGGCCAGCTAATATGAAGGACCCAAGAATATTAGACAATATGATTGGGGGACAAGGAATATGCTCTTTTTTCTTTTCCCTTCAGCTCATTGAACACAAGAGGAAGGTCCTATAATAGCGTTTTGAAGATACAGTCTTTTTCTGCTCTTTCTATCATGTTTTATTGGAAGAAGGGGAGAGCTGTCTTTGTAGACAGGACCTGAATTAGAATCCTGGCTCTGCTGTTTTTTTAACCTGTATAGCTTGGGCATGTTCCTTTGCTTTGGGTCTCAGTTTCATCCATAAAATAAAGAGTTGAACTAGTTAGCTTCAAATCCTATGATCTCAAGAAAGAATGTCACTAAATACTACAAAATCTGTTTACTCCCTTAATTTCTTCTACCTCATTTCCAAAATCACTTGAATGCTTCTAGTGATATATTTAACAAAGGGATCATCCTGGAATGGAGTGCTTTCTTAATGTACTTCTGGAAGCTGATTGAAAACTGGAGGTGTTGGATTTAGAATCTGGGACAATCAAAAATTAACCAACTTGATTTTCATAATGTTGTTTATAACCTGTCAAAGAATTATTATTATTTTGTATTTTTAAACTTTTCCCCATAGAAATTGTCCTTGATTTTCTTTTAGAAAATTGCTTATATTTAAATAGTATGTATAAATAGTATATTTAAATAGATCACAACAAATCTTGTTCATTGTTTATGACGCTTTGATTTAGAGATTACTTGCTCTAAAACTAGTTATTTTAGCTGTGTATTTTTCTCCAAGACAGTTCAAATTCCATTAGTAATCTTTCAAACTATAAGGCAAACAAGGAAGATACAGTAATTTCTGATGAACAGATGAGATTAAGAAATTCAATACAATAAATACATTTTCAACAAATTCATCTCAATAAATATATACATTTGCAATGTGCTAAGATGGAACTTACAGACTAAAAGGACAGAAACATTTTTTAAAAAGCTATTAAAAGGTATATAATGGGAAATGCTGTGTCATTTCAGAAATTGGAGAGATCAATTCTAGCTAAGGAGATCAAGGTACCTTCATGGAAGAAGTAGCAGTCTTTAAGTCTTTTTAAGTAGTCCTTTCTATACTTAAGTGGTATAAGTGAGGGTTCAGTGAGAGTAAATTCACAGAGATAGTAAACCATAGGTGTGGTTTATAGGTAATAAATAGGTTTATAGGTAATAAAAGTGTGCTGTCCAGTTTGGTTGCCAGTGAGGTATAGAAAGAAAGAGCAGAAAGGCATTTCAGTTCTAAGTTGGTGGTAGTGGTGATGATGGTGATGATAATGATGATGGTGGTAGTGATAACTAAATTTATGATTTAAAGGATTTTGTATTTGGAATCAGAAGGAATTCAAATCCTGCTTTTTCCATTTACAACTTGTGTGACCTTGGGTGACTTGACCATTTTGGGCTTCAGTTTCTTTCCATTTTCCCTTTCCTATCCTGATAAACACACACACATAGACACACATATCATTGGATATGGCCATAATACTACACTCTTTTAAGAGTCTTTATTGATTACCATTTGTCTCACCGAGTAAAATTTAAGGTCCTTTTTATAATCTGCCAATACCCTTCTTTCCCAGCCTTATCTCATTATTCTTCTTCATGTACTTTAGGCATGTTTTCCAAACTAGAAAACTGTCCTCTAAACATGGACTACATTTCCCCATCTGCATGTTTTTGCTGGTACCTTTCTATGTCCCTTCTCTCTCTCTTTACTTTCTCAATTAATAGCCATCTTTTAAGGCTGTACTCAAATCCTACTTTTTTTTTTTTCTTTTTTTGCTGAGGCAATTGGGGTTAAATGACTTGCCCAGAGTCACACAGCTAGGAAGTATCTGAGACCAGATTTGAACTTGGTTCCTCCTGACTTCAGGGCTAATGTTCTATCCACTGCACCACTTAGCTATCCCATGCTACTTTAGTTTTGCATCTGTAATTGCCTTCCTTTGGATCTTACAGAAAATTTTATTTTGCAACTCTTCAATGCTCTATTGTGTATTAATATTTAGCTTACTGATATCTTCATGGATCTTAGCTCCTATCACTCCAGTGAGGGTAGGATCTGTGGCTTTCTACATTTTGTAATTCCCTAATTGCATAGCACATAAAATAAATGATATTTGTTAAATTGAATCAAATTTACTGTCTATTTGTGGAATATGATTCCGTGATAAAAAGTTTTAGTTTTGTAACAGCATATATATATATATATATGTATATGTATATATGTATATATATATATATACATATATACATATACATATATAATGTAATGTCACTTCAAAAAAAGAGATGATTCAATTTTAATTCCATCATCATATACAATAAAAACATCACTTTCATGGAATGTTAAGTAGTTCCAATAGGAGAAATTAGTGTAAACTTTAATGGCTCTGTTCTCAAATCGACTTCTTTAAAAGCAAAATTATAATACATTCTTTCCTCCATTAAAGTAGATCCGCCCAGTTGTGGAAAGCAGGGTGGGAGCATAGTTGTAGTAATTTATAAGCCTTAATTTAGGCGATATCTGTGTTAACTTTTTAAATAACTTGGTGCTTTTATTGCATTATTGAAATAGCTTAAGACTAATAATTGAACTAGCAATGAATTTTCTTCAAAGATACACATAAACTGATAATGATAATGTCAGCATTTCATTTAAGCAACTTTACAAAAACCTTTATGGGACCATGGTTCTAAGTATAATGAGTGGGCTGCAGCAAAGCTGTTTAAAATCCTATGGGGGAAAGGATGTGAATCAATAAAAATTAAAACAATGACCCTGTTTTGAACAGGATTAACACAGTTCCATTATGGTCTATATTTAACTTGCAAAGGTCCCAGAGCCCAGAATGGGACCCAGTGCTTCTGGGCTGCTTCATAGACTCTGCAGCTGTTTGCTTAGCTATCAAAAAGAGTGGGCTCTGTGGACCCTCCAGGGAAAGAAGAACTTTTTGACTTAGAGGTGGTTAAATAGGCCTAGTACTGCACTATTTGTTTGCTCATACGAATTTAGCCTGAAGGAGAAAAAAAATGTAAATTGAAATTTTCCTTGTGTAAAGAACAAAATAATAACATTGACCCTAGTTTCTTCAATGTATATAGATTAAGAATGTAACAAAGGGAAAAGTGGTGAAGTACAATATTAGTTTATTCTGAATATTCCATCTAGGGATTGAAATGTAATAAAACATTTATATTACTTTAATAATTTTCATAGTATAATATTTATTAATTTTTCATAATGAAATTTCATAATATGATGGCAAATAAGCCCTCGAGTCAGTGACTTGTTTTCTCAGTCCTGAGGACATATAATGGTTGGAAACTATGCCTTCAGAAGTGATTCATTTTGCTTCTGTTTCTTTGAGACTAGGCCATATATGAGATAATTAAGTAGCAGAAACAAATGCTCAGATAATAGGAGTTAATGGTAGAATGAGTATGGGACTTAATGAGATTCTCAGACTAACACAAAATCATATAGGTAATGTGGGATTAACATATGTACAGTCTTGAATGTCAGACCAAAGAATTTGAATTTGATTTGATAGACTATAGGATAATCAGTTACTGAAAGTAATGATTTAAGGAAGAATCTGGAATTGGTTTGCAGGATGCACTAGACCATAGAAAGACTAGTAATAAGGAGATTATTACAGAAGTCTTCTTCAGTAGTCTAGATGTGAGAAATTAGGTTAGGAACAGTGAGAATAGAGGGTTTCTGACAGAAGGTTTGAATGTTAGAAATATATTTAGATAGGGAGTCATAGCCTTTTGATATCGTGAGCCCTTTTGCACCTCTTCTCAGAATAATATTTTTAACAATTGAAGAAAATGCTAAATTTCATTTAGTTCATGAAAATAAAGATTTTTTTTTTTAAAATGTGAATGACCCTTAGCTTCTGAAATTTATCCATGGATCACTGGTTAAGAATTTCTGCCATTAGCAGTTAAAGTTCTTTTTATTTTATTACCAAGGTAAAATGGTCTATTAAAGTAAGGAAACCTTCAGCATATAAATTATAAGTTGATCTGTAACATCTTTCCCAGGTCAGAAATTTATTATCTCCTGCTAATCTGAGAAAATTTGGGCACATGCATGTATTAATTAAAAGACTCTTTGGTTATCAGGCAAAAGGGGATAATCTCATCTTTTTGTTCTCTTGCCCCATTTAATACCTCCAGAACAAATAAAATAGTTTTTTTTTTCCTAACTACAATTGGTACTCATTGTCTTTTACAAGCTCTGCAACTGTACACTGATGCTATATTTAAGGATATAATTTTAATAAATTTAATTTAATTAAGGATATAAATTTAATTAAAAGCCTGAACTTAAAATCATAGACACCTAGTGCTAGAAGGAACCTTGAAGGACACATGGCCTCACTTCCCTCCCTGATGTATGATTCACCTCTACAATATCTAAATGCTGTTGGTAGTTGATTAAATAACCCTTATTGAAACTCTTGCAGAGTTGCAGTCTTCTGAAATATGACCATAATTTTAGAAACAAGAGTGTTATATCTATTTAATTATCCTAAAATTAAGGTCAGTATTTACTAAATCATGACTGATATTCTTTTAGTATTGTCCCCACATAAGAAATGTCAAATAACTTTGAATCTACTATGAATTTTGCCAGTACATTTCAAAGGAAGGACATTTACATTATATGCCCAGGACCAGAATAGTGGAGAAAAACAGCCCCAAATTCTCAAACTGTTTTGGGGCATACTTTCGGATAGAACTACTCATCCCAATAGTTAAATTGCTACCAAGAGTGATATTGCTTTGCAAAATATAAACTTTTATGATTTTTTTATTCAAATGCCATCATGCTCTATCCAAGTTTCTAGAGGCAGAAATGTTTTATGGTCTCCAGCGATATAACTCTGGTGTAACAGTGACACTACATAAATGACATCTTCCCTCTGTTTTGTCACTTTATTAAAGCTTTATTGTCAGCTCTGTCATTCATTTTATGAGTGACACACATGGTAATATTCAACTTAAATTCATGTGTGTGTGATATATTGATCTTTTTCTATATTATGCCTTTGTCAAGAAAGGTAGTATGGTACAATGGAAAGAACCCTGGTTTTAGCATCAAAATACTTAAATACTTGGGTGCAAATCTCAGCTGCCATTTCCTTTATGAGACTTGCTCATCTGAAAACTGAAAGGATTAGTCTAGATGCTCTTTAAAGGCCATTTCAGCTCTCAGTCTGTTTGTGAGTAGTCTTCCACTCTCACTAACTTTCTGTCTCTTTCAACCATCCAGCTTCTATTATTTTCCCTTCTTAGTCTGTTTACACAACTCCTTTGAGGAAAGATAAGGCAGCTGATTAAGTTGGTCTATTAAAAGTTTATACTCCCTTATGGAATCACAACACTCTTTGTGACATAACATTCTTTTACATCCACTCAAGTCTTTTTTTCAGTACTTACTGACTTTTTTCTCACCTCTTCTGGATTTTTCTAATCCTAACCTTTTGGCACTTCCTTTGTCTCCTCTAACTAACAAATGTGGTGGTGGTGTTTTTTGTTTTTTAATATTTCTTACTAATTTATTAGCTGTGGCTATTCCTTCTCTTAATTGGGCTGTTTATTATTTTTTTTCCATTGTGTAACTTCTCAGGTTTAGGTAGGGGTTCTTCTTACCTTCAAATCTCTCAGCTTAATGCAGGACTATGTTCTATTTCAACGTCTAGTTTCTCTTTTCTCTTTTTTTACAATCCCCACAACCAGACCTGCTTTTTCTTCATCTGAATAAGTTTTCCATTCTAAAAACAGTTGTGTTTCTTTACTTTGGGTGAAAGAAAGGTGAATCTAGATTCATTTTTGTTTTGACAAAGCATTTCAAGCTTTCTTAAAACCCTCTGGTTTTAAAGTTACTTAAAAGGTTACTTAAGGTTTCACTGGTTACTTGCCAGTGTTTTCCTTTAATTTTGAGAACCCATAGGAATAACACGGGAAATTTTATCCATATATTTACAAATTATTTATGCTTAAATCACCAGTATTGTTTTGTAAGAATTATTAGGTTATGAGAGTCCTATGAATCATTTTCATAAATTCATTTCTTATTTTGAATGAGGATGTGATATTTTGATTAAAAAAATAAAATAAAATGAGTAAAAAGCAGTTTGAATTTGGTTCCAAATTCAAGGCCTGCAATTTTGGGGGTATTTTTATGGAAGAACACTTACGAATAAAGCAAATTTACTAGTGTTTTTATTAGGAAAATTGATAATATGTTCATTGTAAACTGCTCTATTAGATATAAAATATTATTAGTTTTGCTTCTCACTGACTTATATATTGTGTGGTATTAAAGAGTAATAATTTGTTATCTATATATCTTATGGGAAAGAAAGTGCTACTGATTTATTATTTGGAGGGTTTGGAAAATACCTTTCCCTTACCAATTTTAAAAATGAAGACACATATAGATATTGGAGAAATAGTCTCGAACTCCATGATGAAGAAGACAACTAATAAGGACTGTGTTTTATCTTGTGTGTGTATATGTATGTACACAATACATATTTATGTGTGTATATGTATACATATATATGTATATGTATATTTATATATAGGCATACAGATATACCTGGGACAACTTTACCTTTTTAAACATACTTTTCCACAAAATTTATCTCATTTCTATAGTTTGGCATAGAAAGTTTTTTTTAAACCTTTGTTAATGCATTGAAATAACAATCTTTTTTGCTCATTTTATTCTTTATCCTCAGAATGGCTTTACTCCTTTATATATGGCGGCTCAAGAGAATCACATTGATGTAGTGAAATATTTGTTGGAAAATGGAGCTAATCAGAGCACTGCTACTGAGGTAAAATATGATGAAATCTAATGGTTTCTCTCTGTCTTTGTTCCTTTCATGAGTCTCTAGTGTTTAGCTACAAGGGGGAATATTTTTAACTACTGATGTGGAATATCCCATAGCTTGTTGTTCAGTTATTTTCAATCCTATCTGACTCTTTATGACAACTTTTGGGATTTTCTTCACAAAGACTAGTTTGCCCTTTCCTCTCCAGCTCATTTTACATATAAGGAAACTGAGATGAAACTGAGATGAGGGTCTTCCAGACTCTATAGCTTACCTTTGTGAAAAGCATATTAATTATTTGTGCTCTATATCATCATTAATAATTATACCATTTTTCCTAAAGAGACTAGTAGTCACTAAGGTCTACATCATCATCATATTCTTTCAGGAATGAACATTATATGCATTTTATTTTTAGAGTTCCTTTGAATCAACTTAATTTCAGTAACTAAAAATCTTTGGAAGGAAGTGAATCTAAGTTTGATTTGTGAAGAAGACAAGATCCACCAAAGCTATAACTCAATAGGAAGAAAAATAAAAATGAAACACATTGGGAGGTATTGAATATTATTTTAGCTACTAATATTCACTTTGATTTTCCCCCCAACTTTTCATCCTCTAACAATAAGGCCTCAAAGATGACTACAAAAATTTTCAGTATTGATACAAAAATCTGAGACAAATATAAAAAACAGATGTTATATAAACATAGAATATGTTACTCATAAGTTAAAGCTGATTAATATAATTGGCCTATTTGGGAGACTTTTATTAATGAAATACTTCCAAAACCCCTAAAATTTCTATTTAATAAATGTAACTTTCACATCCCTATAGCATGATTTTTATGGAATTGAATACATTGTGTTCAGAGGTATTTTCATTCTAATTGGTGATTTGCCTATGTGTTTGGGGGTCAAAATTTGGGTAAGTTCATGAGAAAGTCTCAGATAAGTTTTTGCAAATCAGGAAAAAATTTTCAGTGAATGATATTTCTCTGAGATTTGGTCATAAATAGTAATATAAAGAGAAATTTAGATGTTATTGATCTACACAGAATCTGCAATTGGTACAAAATATTGACACCACCAATACTTGATTGAGAACTTTCACTTGGTACTTGTTTCTGTAAAATCAATCTAGTTCCAAAATTAACACTTTATTGGAGGTCATATTACATTGTAAAATCTCAGAAATGTTAAAAATCCTTTGTGATTTCCAGGCATCTTGGCAGAAATAAGGTGTTTGTAAGTGAAACAAATTAGTGGGTATTTAATCTTGGCTTATCCATAAATATTCAATATCTTTATTAATTTTCTTCTTAATTTTTCTCAAAAATGCCTCTCCCAAGACCATGACTAGATTTATGAAAACTTGATTGATTAGAATGACTTTTAAATCATGAGTAACAAATGTACTTATGATGGATCTATCTTTTAGCACTGTTACTTGAACTCTGTTGCTTAATCTCTGTTTCATACTGGGCAAGTCATTTATTAAACTTTAGTTTCTTTTACTTGTAATGATGTTCTTCCTAAGACTTGACCTTTGAGATTTCATCTAGCAGTAAATCAATAATTTTGAAGTCTTATTTTGTAAAAATGCCACTTATAAGGGTAGATATTTAAATGTTAGTTATCATTTGAAAGTACCTATATGGAAATCCATGCCCATGTCTCTTCCCTATAGATTTGTAAGAAAGTATTTATTGTGAATCTGTTACTAGTTTGGTTAGCTGCTCTGGTTAGAAAATGTTTCAATAAAGGGCAAAGAACCTAGTTTCTTTACCCTCCAAAGTGTGTGTGTGTGTGTGTGTGTGTGTGTGTGTGTGTGTGTATTATAACACTAAAGTATATATATAAAGTGTATACTATACATATATAAAACACTAAAGTATGTATATGTATGCATACATATATATAAAAACACTAAAGATTTTTCAAGATGGTTTTAAATCTGCAACTTTTGAAAAGTTTAAATTTTAAAAATTTTACGGAAATATCGAATCAGTATTTTTCTTGATAAAGAAACAGTGAGGAAGAAATGCTTAAATACTTGAAGTTGTTGTTCAATTGTATCCAAATCTTTGTGACCCCCATTTTGTTGTTTTGGTTTTTTTTGCAAAGATACTGAAGTAGTTTGTCATTTCCTTCTCCAGCTCATTTTACAGATAAGTTAACTGAGGGGGAAAAAAAAAAGGGTTAAGTGATTGCTCAGGGTTACACAGCTTTAAGTATTTGAGGCCAGATTAGAATTTATGAAGACTGCAGGCCAGCACTCTATTGTGCCACCTACCTGCTCCTAAATACTTGATATCTATCCTTAATTTATGCCATGTAAATTTTGTTATGGTTTTGAATTTTATGTCTTCATTGAACATGATTATTATCTCTTGTTCTCTTTTGTCCCCTTCTAAACTTTCAAATATAAACTTTAAAAAGTGAAAATTGGGGGGGGGGGTCAACATTTAAATTTTTCATTTACAATCTACTCTTTTTTCTTTGGCTACTATTATTTTGACTGTCCATTGTGTAATAATGGCTGAAATTTGTTCTTTTGATATACATTTATAATATGGTTCTATTATGTCCAATTAGAAAATAGCTCTCTTTATCATCTGTCTCTCTCTAAAAAATATTATTTATTTCTACAAGTATATATCTTTTCTTCTACTTTCCCATTGAACAATAAAAAAAGAAAAAAGAAAATCCTAATAAATTTAATATACATAGTCCAGCAAAACAAAATTTCACTTTGCCTACCTCCAAAAATATGTCTCATTCTTCATTTTAACTCCATTACCCCTTTGGGTAGAAGTGGGTTGTATACTTGATCTCTGGCCCTAGTTGTGCTATTATTGGTTTCATTAGTTACGACTGTACAGATAGTATGATAACACCTATATAGTGATGTCATTTTGATTCTCTCTATGAAAAATAACAACCAATTGTGGTTCACAATTGCAACGATTCCCCTTAAAGAAACCTTCTGTCATTATTACAATATATTTTCATCCCATGCGGACTTGTAGTATAGGAACATATTTTATCAATGCAGATCAACGTACTATCTTTAATTTATATTATTAGTTACATATGACACTGTGTAGTTAAGTGATTTATCCATGGTCACACAGCCAGCATACACTATTTCAGAATCAGAACTTGAACTCAGGTCTTCCTAATTCCAAAGACTCAGGCCCCTTTGATGAATTCTCTCTCTCTCTCTCTCTCTCTCTCTCTCTCTCTCTCTCTCTTTCTCAGTATGATTTTCACTGAGAAAATAGCTACAATTCATTTGCCATTTAATTTTAACATTCTCTTTTCCTTTTCTTAGCCTATGATAAATGGAAACTTGTAACTCAATAAATTCTTTGAAATATTTTATTGATGAGAATATGTGAACAAATGGAGATTAACTTAATATCATTCAGTTTCTTCTTACTTGTTACCATTCTAGAATTTAACTTCCTTCTCTCCTTTAGCCCCTCTTCCACCCCTCCACCCCATTTTTGGAGGGAAGGAGATAAGTATATTAAGCTATTATTATATTATTATGATATATTAAACCAGATAGATGAATAAAAGCTGTAGGAATCTACAACTTTAATTCATCTGTCTTGCTCAGCTGTTTATTCAGCTGTCCCTTTCTTTTACTTCATAGTAGAGAAGCCAGTCTCTTTGACAATATTGTAGCGGGTAAAGACTGTAGGACTTTTGATTTATTTATAACATAGTTTAATGGAATAATGCTAAAGGAAATACAAAGAAGTATCTCCTTTTTTTCTCCCAACAATCCTGGCAAATAAGTGCTTTCATTGTCACCATTTTACAAATGGCAAAACTAAGGCATTTCCCAAAATTACATACCTAGTAAATGTGTGAAGTCTGTATTCGAACTCATGTTTTCCTGACTATCTAGTGCTCTATATACCATGCCTTCTAGTTGTCATTATTGTTGTTGTGGTAGTTGTTATTACTACTACTACTACTACTATTTCTGGTCATTCAGATTTGCAATCTCAAAATCATCCCTGATGTTTCCCTCTCATTTATCTTCTATATCTTTTCAGTTGTTGAATCACTGGATCTGACCTTTTCTACTTTCTCACATTTCTCTCTTCTCTTCATTCACTGAGTCATTATCTTAATGTAAGCTCTCATCACCTCTTTTGAGAATAATTGCCACTTAGTCCCAAATGGTTTCCCTGATTCTAGCTTCTTCCCTCTCTAATTCATCCTCCACAAAATTGTCAGATTTAGTTTTAAGACAAACCTCTTCCCTGACTCAAAAAACTTTCAGTGACCCACTACTGTATTTAAGATGAAATACAAAATCTTTATACGACAATTAAATCTCTCCCAATCAACTCCCAACTACATTTTGTTTCACTGCCCTTTGTGCATCCATTGTTCCATTCTCACAGACTTATCTCTTTTCCACATTCTGCAGAAATGTATAATGCATCATCCACAGTAGCAGTCCCAGTAAAGCTATACATGAGGGAGATTTCTTAGGTCTCGTCAACCCTTGAATCCTAAGATTCTTTGATTAAAGAGGATGCTACAAAGATCCAGCTCCTTTACTTACAGAGCTCTACCACAGACTCTGAGAAATAGCATCAAAGGAAAGTTGTAGATGGAGTCAGCATTATTTCTGAATTAGAAAAGATTTCCCATTTCATAAAATCCAACTCTTATCTAGCTAAATTCTGTTTATAATATCCCATATAAATAATCAAATGAAATAACATGTATATGTACTTTGCAAAGTTTAGGTTGTCTCTATATGCTAATTATTGTTGCTATTAACATCTACCCACTACTTAAGGCAAATAGTGATATCTGTCTCACTAATATCTGAAAAAGAAGTTAGAGATTGTCTCATTTTGGTCTTTATAACACAAACATTATACAGCACTCAGGCACATAAATGACTGAATGAATTGGATTGGTTTGGAATACCTTCTGAAAATTAGGAAGATTTTTCTTTGTCTTATTTGATTGCTAACAGACAACAAGCCTTTTTAAGCTTTTACTATGGTCCAGACATCCTATTAGATGCCTCAGATCTAAAGGCAGTAATGAAATTGTGCATGTCCTTTAGGAACTTACATTCTTTGAGGGGAAATAGTACATTCACATTTAAGTAAATACATACAAAGAAAATTTAAGATAATTTCCCAAGGCAAATATAGGGAAATGAGTGAAGCATTATGGGAAGGGTCTGGATTAGGAAAGATCTTGTCTTAGAAGTGTCCTTTGAACTGAGGGTTGAAGGAAGTTAGGGTCTGGAGAGGGAATGGAAGTGAGAAAATAATTCGATCCAGGGGATGGGGGAGAGCCAGCCTATCCAAAAGCACAGGGAGGGGAAATGCAGCTAAGACCACTTAGTGGAACAGGTTTGGAAAAAGCACTGAGTTTAGAATCAGGACCTGACTTTAAATCTACTAAGACACTAATTAGTTGTGTGACCCTGGGTAAGGCACTTCTGTCTGACTTGGGTGTTATTGTCATTTCTATTTTTATGGAAACTATCTTAAAGGATTGTTGTAAGGATCAAATGAGATAATACTTGCAAGGCTCTTAGTGTGGTGTTGTTGAGCAAGAAGACACCCAACAGCGTTTGGAGGTCCCCAAAATTCTTTGTGAAAGAATTTGTAGTTCCAATTTCCAAGCTGAAGTTTGGCAAAAAGAGTTTATTACTCCTGATTAGGAGGATTGTGGTGTATTGGGAGACAGAATTCAATTTTATAGTCTTCTTTGGCTCAGGGCTAAGGAGTGATCTCAGGATGAATTAAGGGAATAAACTCCAGGTCAGTTATGGGTGATGATTATTCTTGAGGCCAGAAACTAAGAGTGAACCCTAAGTGAATTGAGGGTGGGGATTATTTTAGGAGTTTCCCAAGGCCAGGTAAAAAGATGTGTGTGTGGGAAGTGATTGTGAGCCAGAACCTGGAGATTCAGGGTTTTCTGACCCAGACCCCCCCAAAGATCTTGGGACCAAAGAGTCCTTTACATCATTCCCTCCTCAATCAGTCACCCCCAAATTTGGGGCAAAGGGACAGAGGTTTTATCTTCTGGAGCTGCTTCAAGCTGACAAGGGCTGCAGATTTGTCTCTGTGTTCAATGGAGGTTCAGGTGGGGAGGATTTGAAGATGACAGCAGCAACATCTAGGGGATGTTGAATGACCAGGTCATTTATCCCATGATCTTCAGACTGAATGAGGACTTGGAAGTTCATAGCTTGGAGCCTGGAGGAAACAAATCTCAGGTTAAAAATGGGGTGGCATCCAGGATGGAGATGGCAACATTTGGGAATGGGGCCTTTGCAAATAATGCATCAGGTCCCATCTGTGGCCTGCCCTGAGGATACTGATGGCTCACCCAACAATCCTGATTGTCCCCACTGCCCAAGGAAATCTCTAGCCTGAAAGACTAAGGAGTTAACACCTTATTAGCAGAGGTCAAGGAATGACACCAAGAAAGCTGGAGAGAAAATGCTAGGAGCAAAGTTCTTATCCTTGGAGTGGGAAATAGTAAGGAAGAAGACTGGAGTGAGAGAAAGGACACTTCTTTCTCCAAAGTGTTTTCAGGGGTCCTGCAGAAGAGTAGCTTCAGATTCTCTATGAGTTCACAGGAATATTCTGAAATATCTGAGGGAGAAGTTACAGAAGCAGCATTTTTAATTCTAAAAACATGAGTCCAGCTGGGGAACCTGTAATGCTCAGGGAGAAACTGAGGCAGTATCACACATTGGAGTTTAGATAATACTTTATTGATAGAGAGATAAGACTAGTCAACTGAGTAGGACTATTGTTGAAGAGTATTCAGTACTCTATTGAGGGGTATCAAGGATTTTATAAGGTTTCATAGCTCGGGAGAACAAAGAACTCATGGGGCAGAAGGAGGGGTGGGAAACTAGGGGGATTGGAGTTCCAGGAAAGGACTATCAATTCAATTCTGACAGGTAGGGAGTAAAAAGGAAGAGTGCTAAGTTTGGAAAAGGAACTGGAAGACAATAAGTCTAGGCCATAAAGATAAGGAGTATGTCGAGCCGGACCATCTGGAGGTTTTATGACTCCTTTGGAATGCTGGTCCATTTATTTCTGATGGTCTGAAGGAAGGGGGGTTTCTACTGTGGGCAGAACAATTAAGGGAAACTGAAACAGAGCAATTGGGGGAAACTGAGATGTGGGAACTGTGGCACAACAAACCCTTTCAGTTTGACTGACTTTGGAGTAGTCAGAATGACCTATATGATCCTTTCAATTTTACACCCAGAGGGTCAGCACCTTGAGGCTTCCAAGATTTCAAGTATACCATGTCCTCTGGATTTACAGGGGAGGCAGTCTGAGAATGAGTATCTGTAGGTTTAGGGAGATGCTCATTTGTGTATTCAGAAAAGGCCTTCTGGACTTCACCAAGCTGTGTGGCAAACTGAGTGACCAGATGCTGTTCTGGATTTTCAAGAATGTCAGAGGTTCGGAAAAGTCTCCCATACAGAAGTTCAAAGGGACTCAGCTTAATGTTTTCGGTGAAATGTAAACTCTAAGAAGCACTAATGGGAGATTCTTCATCCAATCCTCTGAGTCTTTAAGGACAGTTTTGTAAGGACTCCCTTGAGGGTGTGATTCATTTTTTCCACTTTCCCAGAAGCCTGAGGACTCCAGGCAGAGTGGAGGTGGTAGGTGATTTTAAATTCCGTTGCTGCATTTTCAGTTACCTGAGAAGTGAAGGCCAGGCCATTGTCATTGTGAAAGGAGCTAAGCAGGCCAAAGCAAGGTATGATCTTTTTTAGCAAGCACTTTGCTACCTCCTGAGCTTTCTCTGTCCTGCAGGGAAAAGCTTCTATCCAATTAGTAAAGGTGTCAACAAAGACTAAAAGCAACTTAAAACCTCTGTAAGGAAGCATATGTGTAAAGTCTATTTGTCAGTCTTCCCCTTCTCTGAACAGGCTTCAGGAGAGGCGGAGGTTTAACAGCTCCTTCAGGATTTACTTGGGCACAAACTAGGCAGGCCTGGCAGACCTGCCTGATCATTTTTCTCAGTTTGTGACCAGTAAAAATTTGTTTCACAAGGGATTGAAGAGCATTTCTTCCCAAGTGGGTAGCTTAGTGAAGACCAAAAATAAATTTCCACTGACTTGCCTCTGGGATTAAAAGTTGGCTTGAGGGTATTTGAAATCAGCCCTTTCTTCAGCAAGGACTTGTTTCTGTGAGCTTTATGAAAGGGTATAAGAATCAGGATGATGGGGGATTAAAGGTATCATAGTTCAGGGGTGAATGGGCAGCAGCTCTAGCAGCTGAATCTGCAACTCTATTCCCCTTGGCCTAAAGTGAATCTCTCTCCTGGTGTCCTTTACAAAATATGACTGAAACCTCTCTGGGTTTGTGGACAGCTTGCAAATAGTTGTAGAATTTCCCCCGCATATTTAATAGGAGAATTGTTTGCTGTCAAAAGTCCCCTTTCTTTTTATATAGCCCTATGAGCATGCAAAATATGAAAAGCATATTTGGAGTCTATAGATGTTCACTGTCATTTCCTTCCCCAGGTCCAAAACTCTGGTTAGGGCAATGAGTTCAGCTTTCTGGGCAGAAGTCCCAGGAGGCAGTGGCTTAGCTTCCAGAGTGCTATAGAGGGTCACCTCAGAATAACCTGCCTTTCTTTACCTATTTTCAAGAAAACTCAACTCATCTGTAAACCCATTCACTGGGTTGTCAAGAGAAATGTACTGACTTAAGAGTCAGGTCGACTGAAGTAGACAGAATCTAAAGCTTCCTCACAATTATTAATGATGTCACCTGACTGAGTGTTGTCATGGAGCACAGTAGCAGGATTAAGAGTGTGGGGGGGGGGGGAAGGAGGGGAGGCCGGGTATCTAGCAAGAGAGCTTGATATCTAGTAAGCCTCCCACTAGCAAGCCACTGACATCCTTTGTCTTCTAAAATGCTTTGAATCTGGTGGGGGTTTAAAACCTCCAATTGCTGCCTTAGGGTGAGTTTTGAGGGTTCTTCAATTAGAAGGGCCTTAGTAGCCACTGCTTTAAGGCACAAGGGCCATCCTAGGGAAACTGAGTCCAGTTTCTTTAAGAAGTAGACATCCAGTCTGGGATCAGGTCCAAGAGCCTGAGTTAAGACCCCTAGGGCCTGGCCCCTTTTTCATTCACATACAGAGTATAAATGACTTTTCTAAATTAGGCAGGGCCAGAAGTCAGTTAACTTTCAGCATCTGGGCCTAGATATAGGCCCCATTCAAGGGGAAGATTATCAGGTCCTTGAATAGAATTCTAGAGGGGCTTGGCAATAATCCCAAAATTAAGTATCCAAATTCTGCAGAAACTAGCTATGCCCAAGAACGTGCATAGTTGTTTCTTTGAGGCAGGTTCTGGGAGAGATAAAATGGTCTGCTTTCTTTCCTCTGTCAGAGGAGGTGAGGGTTAGTTCATGGCCCAAATATTTGACAAACTGGCAGACAATGTGGGCTTTGAATAAGGAGACCCTGTAGCCTCTTCAGGCCAAAAAATTTTTTTGTTTTTATGTTTTTATGGCTGCATCTAAGAAGCCTCTCAGGTAGGGCTGCAGATCAAAATATCATCCACAAACTGCATGAGATTGCTGTTAAGCAGTTTCAAATCCCTCACATCTTTAGCCAGTGCCTGTCCAAATATGTGTGGGCTATCTTGGAAGCCTTGAGACAAAACTGTCTGGGCTTCATCTATTCAAAACAAAAAGAAATTGTGAGTTTTCATACAAGAGTATACCAAATAAAGGCATCTTTAAGATCTAGAGTGGAAAACCATTTTGTTTTCCCTGGGATCTGAGTAAAGATAGTATAGGGATTAGGCACAATGAGGTGAATTGGAATAATTGCCTCATTTAACTGCTCTAAGGTCCTGTACCATATGAAACTCCCCATTTGGTTTTCTAACAGGGAGAATTGGGGTATTGCAGGGAGACTCAAAGGGAACTAAAAGTATGTGCTTAAATTTCTCAATCAGGGTTGTAATCCCTCCCTAGCCTCTGGCTTTATTGGGTATTGGCCATATTATGGCTGAGTAGCTCGTCCAGGGCTTCCTTGGTAGATTTCAGAGGGAATATGGGAGGGTTTTGAAAGATGCACAAAAAGGTCACTTGGAGACCTAGGAAGAGAAAATTGGGTCCCCAATTTCACCATTAAATCATGCCCCAATAAGGGAGCAGGACAGGAGGGAATAATGAGAAAGGAGTGTTTAAATAACAGATCACCAAACTGGCAAGGCAGAGGGAAAATCTCACAACAATTCTTAAGTTTCCCTTCAATCACCAAATTTTCTGTAGGGGAAGGGGAAAGTGAGACTAGAGTGCCAGAGCAAGACAGAACGAGAGGCTCCATATCAAAAAGAAATTCAGTGATCTTACCTGCCATATTCAAAGTTACCCAGAGTTTGGCTACTGCTGTTGTGATGGAGCAAGGGTGAGCTTGGACAAACCCCAGCCCTGTCACTCCAGGTCTTGACACCGGAGGGCAAGATGTGGGGTGGTGGCAGTTCTACCCTTCAACCACTGATGGTTTCTCTTCCAGTGCCTCTCCTGATTATACTTGGGGCAAGAGCCAGTGCAGGGGGGAGGGGTGGTCCTTCTAGCACCCTGTCCATTACACCTGAAGCATGAACCCCTATGGTTCCTGGATATAGCAACAGCAAAAATTTGAGCCTATTCTTTGTTTCTCCCTCTGACTCTGCAGTCTTCCTTCTCTGCTGCAGTTTGGTCCCTATTATTAAAGACTCCAAAAGTTATTTCAGACAGCTGAGTTTGAGGGCCCAAGGCTAACTTCTATAGCTTCCTCTGTATAACCGGGACAGATCAGTTAATAAAATGGATGCTGAGGCCTCTGGAGAATTGGGATCCAGATTAGTGTATTTTCTTAGAGCCTCTGCAAGGTGCCCCTGAAAGAAGGCAGGATTCTCCTCAGCTCCTGGGGTAACTTCTTTAAGTCTTTTGTAATTAACCTGCTTCTTAATTCCTCTCTTTATACCTTCAGTGAGGCAGGTTAAAAGGTGATCCCTACCCTCCAGGTAGTTCCACCCTGGAGGCTGAGACAGGGACAGCAATAGCCCCTGGGGAATATCTACCAGAAGAGGAGGATGTAGCCATGTCCTTTGGGCCCGATCTGGGATTCTCTTTTTCTCCCCTGTGGTCCTCAGAATAATTGCCAAGTTTTTTCTTAATCTGGGAAAGGTCTGACATTGAAAAAGGTACCTATCCTGAGGTGGAGAAAAAGGGGTCCCACTCCCTGTATCAGAGACACTGAGGAGTGGGGGGTAGGGAATTCTCTGGTTCAGGAAGTAAGGGGGACTGAATTGAAGAAATATTGTCAAACATAAGGTCCTGACTTTGATAAGGGGGTGGTTCTGGAAGGGATTCACAGGCCTCCTGATAAGGACTACAGGGGAGTACAGAGGAGGAATCCCATGTCCCTAGAGGAGTGGAAAGGAAAGGGTCATCTAGAAGGTTAGTATCTAATTTTGATTCCCCTCCAGTAAATTTTAGCAGCATCTTGCAGTGTTGTTTTAATTTAGGCTCTCAAGACAAGGCCATAAAGACTTGAACATAGAGAACTTCAGATCATTTGCCTTGTCATCAGCAAAACAAATCAAGCTGCTGGATAGTGCTATAGTTAATTGAGCCATTAATGGGCTATTTTTCTGGTTCCCCAAAATATAGCAAGGACTGGCGATATTGCAAAAGAAAATAAGTTTCTTAGTTTTGAGATCTTTCAGGCCAAATTTGTCTCAGTTATTTAAGAGACAGCCTAAGGGAGAATCCTTAGGGATAAAGATAGAGGTTGATTGTCCCATTTTTGCCATAAGCTTAGACTTTTCAAATTCTATAGCTCCAGTTCTCTTCAGGCATCCCAGAGAGGGAGATAGGTGACAGAAGTCCCCTGGTTAAGGGTACTTCTGCTAAGAAGTGCAGGAACTCCCAAGTCTTGGTGTCCCCAATCAAGGAAGTCTGCTGAGTGTAAAGCTTCCAACAGCCCCAAACCTTCCTAGGTTCTTGGATTGTCCCAGCTATAGAGTAGAGGCAAAAGGAGGCTTACCTCAAATAGGAGGATGTGATATTTTGGTGATCCCTGTGTGGGCCACCAAATGTTGAGGGATGAGACACCCTAACAGCCTTTGGGGGTCCCTAGGCTGGTATTGTAGGTTTTGCAAAAGAATTTGCAGTCCCAGTTTCCAAGTGGAGGTATGGCAAAAAGAGTTTATTACCCTGGACAGTTCTCAGCGGGCTAGGTCCTGATTAGGAGGATTGTGTTGAATTGGGAGACAGAGTTTAATTTTAGTCTTCTGTGTCCCAGGGCTAAGGAGCGATCTCCAAATGAATTGAGGGAATAATCTCCAGGTCAGTTATGGGTGGTGAATATTCCCAAAGCCAGAAACTAAAGAGTGATCTCCAAGTGAATTGAGGGTGGGAATTATTTTAAGACTTTTCCTAGGCCAGGTAAAAAGGCTGGGGGGTGGGGGAGGAAGGGGAGAAGGGCATTGTGAGCCAGAACCTAGAGATTCAGGGTTTTCTCATTCGGGCCCTCCATAACAGGACCAAAGAGTCCTGTTACATCCGTGTCTAGCACTTTTTGTTGTGGTTCAGTCGTTTTTCAGTCATCCCTTACTCTTTGTGACCCCATTTGGGGTTTTCTTGGCAAAGGTACTAGTGTGGTTTGTCTTTTTCTTTTCCAGATGATATTACAAACAAAGAAACTGAGGCAGACAGGATTAAGTGACTTTCCTAGGGTCACACAGCTAGTAAGTTGTCTGAGGCCAGGTTTGAACTCAGAAAGATAAGGCTTTCGAACTCCAGGCCCATTTTTCTGTCACACCATATGGCACTTAAAAGCTAGTTCCCTTCCTTTTCCTATTGTTTGTGAGGAAAGCAAGTAGCACTGAATGGCTAGATCATAGAGTATGGAAAGGGGTATAATTACTGCAGTTAGATTGTGAATAGCATATTATGCTAAATAGAAGAGTATATTTTGTCCTAGAATCAAAATAAATGTGCTTCAACTTCTGTCCTTCAGGGCATCCTGCAACAACCCTCCAAGCATTTGAAGTTAAATACTATTCCTTCTTAAGGAAGGTCATCTTTTCTTTGGGCTCAATGATGATTCTCAAATAGCAAGTTTCCCCTTTAAGGTCTCTTCATCATCCCAAATCGCCACTTGTACTTTCAATAAACTGAGAACATTCAATTAATTAAATTGAGAAAAATAATCATAGTAAAAAATGGATATAATCTCCAAAATTTCTCAAAGTAAGAGTGCTTTGATGAAAAAGCTTATCAGGATGATTTTAACTTCATATCTAAAGGATCTTCTAAGAAAATAGCCTGTGAAAAAAATCTGTGAAATTCCATATAGCTATTGAAGAATTATTCTGCAAGTCAGTTAAAAGATGGATTTCTGAACCATAGCCTAGTTATACAAAAAATTACAATGTAATCAAAGTCCTGAGACAGCCAGATGAAGTTAGATAAAGGTATAGACATATGGCGACATTGTAAATCTATCTCTTAAGTCTCAGGTGTGCCGAACTGCTGCTCAGTACTTTTGAGGAGCAGTTTTGTAGTCTAAGCAGACCTCACAACTTATTCATGCAAAAACATCTTTGTTTTTCTTTGTTGAAAGGAATACCTGAAGATATGATATCTCTAAGTATAGAGAGCTAATGGAAATATGCAAAGAAGAATGATTGAAGAAAAATATAAAACATTAAGGATTATTTTTCTGGTTTTAACAAAAAGCAAAAGGGTTAGCTACCTCATCTTCCTTCATGACTGCAGAAAGAGCAAGACTAATCCATCTGCTTTTCTTAGTGAAGATAGCCTTTTATTTATCATGGCAAGGGAGAAAGGGAAGCCAGCAAAATACATTAAAAAATATAGTAGAACTTTTCAATTTGGTTATTGATATAGTCAATTATGCTGATGGTTTTCCTAATATTGAACCATCCCTGCATTCCTGGTATAAATCCTACTTGGTCATGGTGTATTATCCTGGGGATGATTTTCTGTAATCTCTTTGCTAATATTTTATTTAAGATTTTTGCATCAATATTCATTAGGGAGATTGGTCTATAATTTTTTTTCTCTGTTTTTGTTTTACCTGGTTTAGGTATCAGTACCATGTCTGTGTCATAAAAGGAATTTGGTAGGAGTCCTTCACTCCCTATTTTTTTCAAATAGTTTATATAGTATTAGAGTTAATTGTTCTTTAAATGTTTGGTAGAATTCACATGTAAATCCATCTGGCCCTGGGGATTTTTTCTTAGGGAGTTGATTAATGACTTGTTCTATTTCTTTTTCTAAAATGGGACTATTTAAATAATTTATTTTATTTTCTGTTAATCTAGGCAATCTATAGTTTTGTAGATATTCCTCCATTTCACTTAGATTATCAAATTTATTGGCATAAAGTTGGGCAAAGTAACTCCTTATTATTGCTCTACTTTCCTCTTCATTGGTGGAAAGTTCTCCCTTTTCATTTTTGAGACTAACAATTTGATTTTCCTCTTTCCTTTTTCTAATCAAATTAACTAGAGATTTATATATCTTGTTGGTTTTTTAATAAAACCAGCTCTTAGTTTTATTTATTAATTAAATAGTTTTTTTTTTTTACTTTCAATTTTATTAATCTCTCCTTTTATTTTTAGGATTTCAAGTTTGGTATTTGATTGGGGGTTTTTAATTTGTTCCTTTTTTAGCTTTTTTAGTTGCAAGCCCAATTCATTGATTTTCTCTTTCGGTATTTTATGCAAATTAGCATCTAAAGATATAAAATTTCCCTTTATTACCGCTTTGGCTGCATCCCATAAATTTTGGTATGTTTAAAAAAGCAATTTTCTCTTATTTTTTCATTATGATTTATTTAGTAACTTTAAGCTTAAAATGTACTTTTAAATAAAATTTGGACTTCTCTGTAAAAAAAGAAAAAGGAATGTAAATAAAGTAATAATAGACTATTCCCTCCCTCCCTAATTCTTTAGGCCACCGTCTTATTAATATATCTCATTCAAAGTGAAGAGTGGACTAAGTGTGAATGAATATATGGACATCCATCCACATCATACACAATGCTAACAAATTTCTGACATTAAGGGGCTATCAATATTTTGTATTAATGTCATTGGCTTCCTTCTTAAAAGACATTGCTTTCCATGGCTCTCTGTCTGAACTTGTCATCAACTTCACTAGTTAGAGTACTTAACATTGATGAGGAAATAGTATAGTTTAAGTTCTTTCATCAGCTTTTTGTTACATTCCCCATTCAGAAGGGGAAGGTAATAATTTTCCCCACACTGCTAGTCTTTACATGTTTATATGACTGGAAACATTCATCTATAAGTTTTCCCCACTCCCTCCACATTCCTGTTTACTCTTTATTTCAGTGACACTGGCCTCCTGGGTATTCCATGAACAAGATACTCCATCTCCTGCTTCTAGGCATTTCCACTGGCTATTGTCCATCCCTGGAATGCTCTCTCTTTATCTTTATGTCTTGGCTTCTGAAATCCTACATTCTATAGCAAGCCTTTCCCAAATCTTCTTAATTCTAGTGTCTTCTCCCTAATAATTATTTTCTATTCTTCCTTTACAAATCTTGTTTGAACATAAAAGTTTGCTTGTTGTCTCTGATGAACTCCTCCAGGGTTGGGACTGTATTTTGTCTTTATTTTTTCATGTTCTTAGAACTTAGTGCCTGGCACATAGCAGGTGTTTGTTGACTGGTTGGTTGTTCAGTCATTGTCCTTCATTTTCAAAGAGAACATAGAGTCAACCTATATAGTATGCCTGACTGTGGCTAATGAGACCAATATGAGCTCAAAATGCTCTATTCCATGTCAGGCACAAATAATCCACATGAACATTTGGCATGTTTTCTCTAAATCTGAGCATCTTGTATTTCTTCTGAGCTACTTTAATTTTATTTTGCTCAGAGAGCCTGTGATGGGCATTTCTGTGCTGGTGTCTTTCCCATGTCATGCAATCAATTCCAAAGTCCTTCAGAAAGCCCTTGAGACTATACTTGCATTGTTTCTTTTGACCACCATGTGTGAGCTCTTGCTTAAGAGAGGTTTTAGCTCTTTGAGTTTGCTTTGTCATCCTGCCTTTAAGTGAGACCGGAGCAAGACTTTAACTTAAAAATACCAAGATCTTTCACTGTATCTGGGGCCAGCTGAGCTATATCTTGCCACTGATCTCAGATGGGACTGATAACTTTACACAGCCATCCTTACTTAAATCCAAGTCACTTATATATCATGATATCACCTCCCTGTTGTCATGGTCCTCTTCAAGAACTAAGGACAAACAACAAGAGCAACAATAATATTCCAAAGTAGAAGTACGAAGGGTGTCTAGGTGGTGAAGAGGATAGAGCACTGAGCCTAGGGTCAAGAAGACTTGTCTTTCTGAGATCAACTACTTACTAGCTGTATAACCCTGGACAAGTCATTTAATCCTGTTTGCCTCAGTTTCCTCATCTATAAAGTGAACTGGAGAAGGAAAAGGCAAATCAGTACAATATCTTTGCCAAGAAAAACCCAAGTGAAGTCACAAAGAGTATGAAAAAGTATGTGTTCTAGGTAGGAGAACAAATTATGTAAACTAATGGAGACAAGAAAAGAGATGTTGAGTTTGGGGAATAGATAGCAAGCCATGTTGGCTAGAACATTGAGTATGTTACTATGCTGTGTAACTATGGAGAAATTACTCAAATTTTCTGAGGTAAATTTTACTTGCCTGTAAAATGAAGATAGCACTAGCTATCACAATCCTCACTGAGTTGTGAGATTGGAATTAAAATATACATGTACTTTATGCACTTTAAAATTTATATGCATATTAACCATTATGAAGGAGAATAAAGTGAATTAAATCTACAAAAATAACCTGGAGCTAGATTGTGAAGAGTTTTAGATACTAGATTTAGGGTTTCATGTTTTAAGTTTGAGTTCCAGGATGACCTGAAGGTTTTTGAGCAGAGGAATCAGTGACATGTGTCTCGGATGTTAAATTAATATTCCTTTGTATGGAAGAGGAAATACACTAAAAGGGAAGCCAAATATGAAACTTTGGCAAGTAGTCCTAGAGGTGATGTCTTTAAATAGATTGGTGGTTGTGAAATGGAAAGAATGGAACAAATTGAGAGGTGTTGTTAGGGGTAGAATCAATAAAACTTAGCAACTGATTAAATATGGCAGGTGGGAAATATAGAAGAGCTCAAGATTATTATGATTGTATGATTAAGTGATGGGAGAATGGTGGTACCTCACTACAAATGGAGAAGTTTAAAGGAGGGGAGTTTGATTATGAATCACCTATGTGGAGATGTCCTCCATGTAGAAGTTATTCAGGACTTAAGTCCACAACAGATAGTAAGGATGATTTGAATCATATAAAGAGAAATGGAAATTAAATCCATGTTATTTGATATTATTTCTATGAGAGAAAGTATAAAAGAAAGGTGTAGGATAGGGCCTTTTGAGAGTATCACTCTTGACAGGTGGGAAATTGAGGAAAAGAGGGAAAGAAAAGAGTATAATTGTAGGGGGAAAGTGGATAGACATTATGAAGGAGGAGAGGATAGTTTTGAGTATGAAAATATTTAGAATTCAAGTAGAATGATATCTGAGAAAAAAAGGTTTGTTAACCTTGAAAAGAGAAATTTCGAATGGTAAAATTAGAAATCAGATTGCAAAGAGTTAAAAGTGAATAGCAGATGAGGTAATAATAGACATTTTTTCTAGGACTTTGGTTCCTGTCAAAAGGAGAAGAAATAAAGGGATTACACTTTGAAGAGATGTTTTTGTTTTTGTTTTTGCTGATGTAATTGAAGTAAGTGACTTGTCCAGGGTCACACAGCTAGGCCATGTTAAGTGGTTGAGGCCAAATTTGAACTCAGGTTCTCTTGATGTCAGGGCTGATACTTTATCCACTGCCACTTAGCTGCCCCAGAGATGAAGTTGTTTTTAAGGAGGTGGGAAACCTAGATATATTTTTTAGGCAGCAGGGAAAGATCCAATCTATAAAAAGAGCTTAAATATGGGAGGAGAACATATGATTAAGGCAACAAGCAACCAGACAAGACAGGAAGGAAACAATCAGGAGCTACAGAAATATTGACCTTGACAAGAGTTAAGACCACCAGAGATTGGAGCAAAAGAAAGAATAAAAGATTGCATAACTTCAGAAGTAGATTTCCTGGGGAAACTAGTAGGCATGATTCTCTACTGAGAAGGGGAAATTGGGTCATTCAGGAGATTTGAGAAGGGAACAGAAGACTTGGAATTGTTGCTCATGGTTGTTTTAGAGAATTGCTCTATAGCAATATGAACTTAGATAACATAAGTTTGTAATAGACCTATTTGATGCTTCTTTCAGCTAGATACCTCTTGGGCTAAATGATTTTCCCAGTTTTATGTCTGAGGTTAGATTTGAACTATTGACGAGCTGTTTTCCTGATTTGAAGACAAGTGCTCTATCCATTGCAGCATCTAGTTGCCCTGACAGATGTATATAAATGTAAACCTTTCTATGATTGTTTTGTCCTTCATTCTTTTTTTTTTTGTCCTTCATTCTTAAAGAACATCAGGAAAGTAATGCTATGACTTGCAAGTGAATTTGAGGGAGGCAAGATTAGGGAAAGTCTCCAGCCTCATTCTGTCATTCAGTCATCTGGGTCCAGTGGCAAGATATAAATCAGAATGACTGAAGATGGCCCTGGATGCAGTAGAAGATATTGGCCTTTTAAAGTTAATGTCTTTCTCAGGTCTCAGTTTGATTAAGGCAACAATTATTCAGTTATTAAGACTAGGTAAGCAATGAAGCAAATAAATAGCCTCTTTTACTTTTAAAAAATCATTCTGGGAGAGGATGACTTTCCAGGTTTCTGGTCAAAACAAAACTAATTACTATTTATTCTCTCTTTGAGCCATCAGGGTCTAAACAATGACCAAATGAGGCTTGGACTGAGATTTATTATTGGCCGGTCAATGAGTACCAGAGTAATTTGGATTAAGACATGGTTCTTAAGAAAGATATCTAGCCAGTAAATGCCAAGGTATCTTGTGAGGTTTCAGGGAACAAAATTTACATCACTTTGGACAGAGCATCTGCAGGTAAGGATATCATACCCCATCTAGACAGAGGAAGAAAGGGCAAGGTGAAGAAGAAGAGGAAGAAAGAGGGAAGGAAATAAGGAAGGAACAAAGGAACGAAAGAAAGCAGTCATGTGAAATATATACAAAGCAAATAGAAGATATCCCAGAGGGTGGGTACTAGCAGCTGGAAGGATCAGGAAAGACTTCATGAAGATACTGATTTTTGGAGGAAGCCAGGGACATGAAGAAGCAGAGATTAAGATGCAGAATGTTTTCCCTGAACTAAATTCCATACTACCCCTAATTTCCTTCTTCTCTCTTCTTTCAAAGCAAATCTCAGATTCAGTCATTTCCTTCTTCTCTTTTCTTTCAGTCTCTGCCCTGGGGTTTTCCTTCCTCTTCCTCCTTTCTCTAACTGAAAGCAATGTTCTTAAAATTTCTAGTAGCACTTTACTTGGATCTACTTTGTGTCAGATTTATTTTGCTTTAAGTTTTACTTGTTAACAAGGCTAAACTTTAGGGAAATGCATTCAGTTTCCATGGTTTCTTGCTCATGAATCAGGGTCAGATGTAAACTCCTCTGTTTGTCATATAGGGCTCTTTACAGCTTTCTTCCTTCCTGATTTTTTTTTAGTTCCCTGTCCTGGCCTCCTTGGTTCAGACATATTAACTTATTTGCTGTTCCTCATGCAATACTCAATCTCCCATTTCTGGGGTTTTTGCACTATTATCCCCCTACTTTTTGGAAACAGTGAAGAGGGAATGTTCTGGACTTGGTTAATTCATCCATTCAGTGAGCTTTTACTAAGTGCCTGCTAGATGCTGAGTGCTAGGCACCAGACAGTTACACAAAGTTTCAGTATAGAACACATGCCCTGGAATTAGGAGTACTTTTATTCTAAGTACCCACAGTTTAGTAAAACATTCTTGATCTTTCCATTTTCCAGGATGGCTTCACTCCCCTGGCTGTAGCACTACAACAAGGACACAACCAAGCTGTGGCAATCCTCCTGGAGAATGATACAAAAGGGAAAGTGCGACTGCCTGCCCTGCATATTGCTGCAAGGAAAGATGACACCAAATCTGCAGCCCTCCTGCTTCAGAATGATCACAATGCTGATGTTCAATCCAAGGTAAAGGTTTAGGATCCTTGCAAAAAAAAAAAAATGATAATCAGGTTTCCAGATATCCTATATGAAGTTATATCTACTAAGTACAGTGATAATGGAAAATCAATTTTTGTCATGGAAAGAGAACAATCAGTATAGATTTTTTAAAAGAGCTTTCAGAAAGTAGCAGAAAATTGAATATGAGATATTTCTTAGGAAAATTCACTTCTTTAGGAATCTAATTTACTTTTTGATTTATATTTTGTTAGGGACAGGAAAAAGCAGGAATAATGTCAGTGCATGTATTTAGTTTAACCAGATTGAATGAAATGAGTAAAATGATTTTCTTAATCTTTGTGTAACATCTTCCCTCTTTTTTCCAAACATTGCTTCAGATGATGGTGAATAGGACAACTGAGGTACAGTATTGTAAATATGCAAAGTTGCATATTGTTTTCATCCTTGTCCATTTACAATAAATGCTCACTAATTCATACTAATAATTGAAGGGCCCATTGTTAGGGAATTGATTTTTTTAAACTTTTCTATAATTGAAAAAAATATGATAAGGAATAGGCATGAAATCTGTGATTTAAAGCTCTAGTCTCAGATGGAAGCTCCCACTATCAGTAAAAATTGGCATCTTCTCGGTAAGTCACAGTTGTAGCTAAGTTGCCAAGAATATGGAGAAATTAAATGACTATCCTGTAGTATAAACATACATATATACATACACATATACACTTAATATATGTATGTATCTTGATGTAGCAATAGATATAGACATACATGTATATATACACATTACACATATATTCATGTACACATATACATGTACACACACTATACATAGCATATAAACATACATAGTTTATATGGATACATAAATATAAACACATTCACACATGTGTACACATGTGCATGTGCACATGTGCTTTTGTGTCTGCATGTGTATGTGTGTGTTTTTACCACAGTAGTGTAAGAAATACCAAGTGCAGATTTAGTAAGATGTATTCAACTAGTGCTCTCCTATTTCTAATGAGAAGTATTTCTAAGGATCATTATTACCGACAATTTTTATGCAAGCAATTTAAAGTAAATCCTAGGAAATTGCTGTATCATATGCCTGTTTTATAGCATTTTCATCAAATTTTATATCAGTGATAAATTTGGGCATATAATGAACTTGACCATTCATTTCACTTAATCATGATCACTCATCTTAATTTTCTCAAGTCCTAAAACACATCTAATGATTTAATCTATTTTTTTTTTTGTACCAAACTAACCCTTTATAGTTAGCAGGAATAATCAGTTTAGAAGCCTGATAGTAAAATTTTTATTTTTTGTTAGCTACTTTGGCCATGTCTGTGCAGGTGTCACTGATTCAGACATTTTGTTCAAAATATTTTTGGCTGCTGTCTATATTATGGAAACAAAAATATAATGACTGATTAATATTCTTTGGGCAAAAAACCTTTCTACATTTTTGTGAGTGGCACGTCTTTCTATCTAATTTGAAGGTCTTGTTTTTTAGGCTACAAATTGTGTTCTAATCTGTAAAATGAAGGCTCCAGATCTGAATCTTATGATCCTATGAATCTCAGTAGCCTAGACTAAATTTCAGGGAGGAGGGAAAAACCTTATTTCTCCTTAAACAGACTGAAAAACCAGGAAATTGGTGAAAATGAACTTTTGTGGCATCTTCATTATCACTGTCTATTCTTTAAATTTCAACTATTGAGGGCTGATGTAACTTTATTAAACTGGTAGCCACCAATTTGTCATTCTCACATATATTACAAGAAATTATCCATGAAAAAATAAAATGTAGTAAAATGGCACATCTTTTGTCTGATTAAAAAGGTGATATCAATTCATGTTCCTGTGAAATAGAACAATTGAATAGAAAAGAAAGTCCTCTACCTGAAATCCAGTTAGAAGTTTATTTTGCCTTTCCCCCCCACATATATGTGGAGATAGTTTCCCCTTATGAGTTTCCTTGTTCTGTAAAGACACTATTTGTAAAGGATTTAATATGGTATCAGACACATAATAGGTACTATATAAATGCTCATTTCCCCTCCTTCATTAATCCAAATCACACATTTTCATAGATTATCATAATAGATTAAAATGTAACTTTCTGTTGTGTTTCTGCAAATGAAGCAGACAATTTTGAGTATATTGCAGATGATTTCAAAATGACTCAGCAATATTCAATGAATATTGAATCGAAGTCCAGTAAATAATTCACACATTGGATATATTTGTGTGACATTAAGCATCTGCATAAAAACTGAAAAAAAAATTCTGTCAATTAGGTATTTCCTAAACCAAAAGCATTGATAAAAAAAAAAAAAAGCTTCATATAAAGTTTTTTTTGTTGTTTTTTTTTGGACATCATGAGATTTGTAGATACCATTTTAGAAATTTTTTTTTACCATTTTCTGCTGGTTCCATAGCTTGCATCCTTGGATTAGAAACTTCAAATTTCCTTGCAAATGATTTTTCTGATGCAAAAGAATGTCTCCTAAAAAGGATTCCCCAACATGTCCTTAGTTGATGTTTACAGACTGATTTATTTAATCCACTCGTCAAATCCTAATGTGGAAGTCTATTCATATTCAAATAACTCTCTTAAAAGTTAGAACACTGAAATTATGTATTGAAAATATCAAAGAAAGAACTATATTTGGGGTTTAGAATCTTATTCAAGGTATGTTATCTATTCATGTTCAAATTTTTATTTAAGCAAATGGAACAATAGGAAGTAGCATTTGAACAACTAAATTTGATTAGTGATTTTGTTAAGTAGTATACTATTTCCATAGTGCAAGTGAAAGAATTAAGTCAAAATAATTATAATTTTGAATTAAAAATATTTAATGGTTTTCTTCTGATTCAAAAATGGCATAATTTCTATTTTAAATATGGCCACATACACACACACACACACACACACACACACACACACACACTCCAACCTTTTTTCCCTCTGTACTTTTACTTTCAAAACATTCTTAAATTGTTCTCTAAAAATTATGTCATTCCAACAATTAGTTTGGCAGAATTCATTTTGGGGGGAAGACTGATTAATAAACTTTATTATGGAAAATGAATGTATCTAAAAAGGTTCCTAGATACACTTTTTGACAAGAACATAAGCATGGAAGAGACACTTTGACAACAGTTGCTAGATTAAGCCCAAGTTTTTTGAGTGGTTTTTTTTTTTTAAGGATTCATTGGAAGTCTTGTTATTGCCTATTTGTTTAGTTTTTTGTTATTTGTTTAAGTATGATTCTAAATAACTCATTTGGCTGAAGTTTTTCCTTGTTTTTGCATTATGCAGTAGGAGCCTAATTAAAAACAGTATGTGGAATGCTTCTTGAAAAGTGGCATAGGTTCATGATAAATGGAAAACCAGCAGAAATTGGAATGTACTATCTTTCTTCATAAAAATAGAAATTTCTTCATAAAAATTTATTCAAGATGTCTTTTTTGCTGATAATTGCTGTTCAGGTAGAGATGTTAACAAAAATTATTTAGTTTTCCATTTGTAGAAATGGCTTGTTGTTTTCAATTCATTATTTTTTATTCATTCCATTCACTTTGCTAATTTAGCTAAATATTGTCTTCCCAAACACAGTTTATATCACATCACAGAGAAAATAAAATCCTTTTATCATCATTAAAGTCAAAAGAAGAAATAATGTTTCATAGAAATAGACTTCATAACTAATGGTCTACTGGGACATTACAGATTGTCAAGTAATATAATAAACAATTTTATGCATTCCTTTATCTGAACTGTCGTAAGTACACTAGGTAGATTGCAGCCAGAGTATACTCTGACTAAAGCTTACCTTCACTCACTGTATTCTGCTTAGGATCCTGCACCCCTTTACTGACTTCTATTCCATTTGTTTTCTATAGAGTGGTTTTACCCCACTGCACATAGCTGCACACTATGGAAATGTTAATGTGGCGACACTTCTTCTTAATCGAGGAGCTGCTGTGGACTTCACAGCCAGGGTATGGATTGGAATTCTTTTCTTTCTGAGTAGTAGTTAATGGTGACATAAATAAAATCAGAGTAAACAGAATACTAATTGTTTATTCTTTTCTTCCTGCTAATGTGTGAGGCAATTTAGCATTCAGTTTGGTCTTTAGAAATTCATACCACTAACCCCAACCAAAGAAAGATAGCTATGGAGTACAGGCCATGCACACTATTAACTTCTAATAAATGCTATTGAGGATGACATATATTGTAACCTCTTCCATATAAAGCAATTCATTTTAAAGAACCCTAGGAATAAATATCATATGTATCATTGAAATCTCTATATAATATACATGTAGCATAGGCAATAGATTTTATGTATACACACACACACACACACACACACACACACACACACACATATTTAATTTTTTTCATCTTTGTTCTAATGGTCCAGAATATTTTTCAATGATAAAAAGGACTATTTGAACAAAACTGCAATTTGGGAATAAAATTGAGTAAAACTTGTGGGAATGCAAATGTAGAAATAATGCTTTCACATTTTTATAGATGATAGCCAGCAAAATTGGCCATTGGTAGATATACTCTGTATGTCCTCAAATTTCTTCTCCTTTGAATCTAATTTTGTTTGATTTTATTTTAAAATTAAATTGCATTTTGTACTGAGTTGTTTTGAAAAATATGTCTTTCAAAGGATCACATTTTCCTATAAGAACTAGTTTTTAAATATGTGTGCATGTTAAAAAAAAACAAAAACAAACTGCTAAGGAAATAAGTATTATAAGAAAAAATGGACAATAAACCAATAATTTAGAAATTGAGTTAGGATTTTTGAACAGACAGTTTCTTACACTGCAAGAATGTTCCCTTTGTCTCTAAATGAACATATTATGCCATTGGTTTACCAATCCATATCGTTGGTAAATTCTTGTTATTGGCTATCTTCTGTTCAGTGAATCATTGGTTCCTTTTCATTGCCTGTATCCTTTTCATTTCCTATATCCTCTTGACTATGGAGTTTTGTGGTTCATGTGTTTTTTAGTTCTTCAAACATCAAACACAAACAAGGTAGCCATTAGGATGTACTTTAACACATGTTGTGCCTCTGTTTAAAGCCATCATACTCTTTTTCTTGTTCAAACCAACATGCTCTTATTTGGTCTTTCCTTGTGTAGAATGGCATTACTCCTCTGCATGTGGCTTCCAAAAGGGGAAACACAAATATGGTGAAGCTGTTATTGGATCGTGGAGGGCAGATTGATGCCAAAACCAGGGTGAGTGTTTAATTCCTTTGCTGCCCTTTTATCATTTCTTTGTGTCCTGACATCTCAAAATTCTGGCACTCAAATGTAAGCAGTTTTTTTTTGGGGGGGAGAGGTAAAAATGAAGCTTTCTTAGATACTACTCAAAGCTCCTAAATGGCACAGTGATAACATACTGGATTTAAAATCAGGAAGATCTGAATTCAAATGCAGCTTTAGATATTTACTGTGTCTCATTTTTTCACCTGTTGAATGAGAGGTTTGGACTTAGTAGTCTTTGAGGTCCCCTGTAGCCCTAAATCTTTGATCGTAGGATCTTCAAAAGACCATATGAAAGAGTTTTAAATTGTGCTTAGATCATAGTTTTACCCCTCCTAGCAATTCAAAAATGGAATTATCAGTTTCTTGGACAATGTGGTAAACTAAATTTCAGAACTTATGCCTTTGTATTGTGTTTTTATTGTAAATGGCAAAAGCATATATAAATTACTCTTATGTTTAATGAGCAGTCACATAGTGCAGTGAATAGAGTGGCAGCCTTGGAATCCAGAGGATCTGAGTTCAAATTGAACCTCAGACACTTAATGTGTGATCCTGGACAAGTCACTTAAGCCTGTTTTCATTTCCTAGGCTAAATTGAAGAAGGAAATGGCAAACTACTCCAGTATTATTACTAAGAAAATTTCAGATGGAGTCACAGAGCCTCAGACATGACTGAAACAACTACAACAATAATTTAGTTTGGTGGTTCTAGATATTTACTTCTAGAAAATTTTCCTAAGCAATTTTATATTTTAATCATTTTTGAGAAGGCTTTAATTAACTATTTTCTAGGAAGTCAAAGTATATATCTTGACCAAATAATATTATTCACATGTTTTAATATTAAGAGGTAATATATCAATTTCATATTTGCTGTATTATTTTCCAACCTTATTTGTTGTGAGTTACTGAAGATGTAATTGCAAAAACTTTTCATTTTGTTTGGTCCTTCTCTGCTGATTTAGAATCAAGTTTGCTTTTTATTTTTGTATGTATAATTTTTAAAAATTCTTATGTCTTATCTTTTAAATGCATTGTTATTTTTCTTTTCCAATTTGAGTCTTTGAGGATAGGTTTGGACAATCATGGCCTCTCTCCAAAACTTTTATGTTTATATTGTCAGGGAAATGTTGAAATATGAAATTTGAAATCTCATAGAAGATGATATAGAAGATATTCCCAGTTCTCTTTACAAAATTTTATCCATAGCTTTATAAATTTCTGGAAACCTGGGACTTTTAAGTTAGGTTCAAGGAGAATTTTGAAGAAAGCAGAATCAGATAGAGTACTTTTTCAATGCTATATAAAACTGCCCATTGTTTAGACCTATCAAATAGCTCACTAAACTTGCTTCTGAGAGCAATAAAATTAATATTGCATATCCCTGAAAGCTTTGGTTAGCTTTCCTGATCCTGTTCCTTAAAAGCATTTCTGCCTGGCCAGCTCTGGAAGATGACAAAGCATTTTTTCTTTATCTATGGATGTCTCTATTGTGGTGTCTTATGTCTTTGTGTCCTAATTTACTTGACAGCAGAGTCCTTCTTTGCTTTTATCTCTGAATGCATGCATTAGCTTTGCTATGATCATAGATATACAAGTTTTTATTAATGAAGGCCTTTATAAACTGTTTTCTAGGAATTCAAAGTATATTTCTTCACCAAATAGCATTGTTCATGCCTTAGAATTAAGAGGTAATATATCAATTTCACATTTATTGTATTATTTTCAAACATCATGATTTTTTGTGAGTTAATAGTATCTAAACATGTACTTATAAAAACTTTCTGGTTTGTTCACCATCAGTGAGCTTTGCTTTAAAGGGAGCATTTTAGAACTTAATCCTTCATTCAGTATTAACCTGTTCTGTCTCCTTTTTGCACTTCCTTTTTTGTTTCTTTTGAAGTGCCCCCCCCCCAAATTCACATTAACAGCAGAATAACAACACTATATAACTGTAAAAGAATCTTAAGCCAGAACATTTTTTCTTAGTGCTTAGCTGCCATATTCATTTATCATAAAACATTTATTTTTTTTACTACTTTTGGAAATATTAATGTTATTATCTTATAGGTACCATAATTTGCCTTATTCACACTCATTTACATATAAAAACTCCAAGAAGAAAGTATGGTACAGTCACTGTTCACATTTCACTGGAATAAGTACTAGTCTGGAAATAGGAAAAATCGAGTTCTTTGTCCCATTTCTAGCTTGCTTTGTGAACTGGACTGAATTCCTTCCTTAACCTCTACCTGTGAGCTTTCATTCCCTTATCTGTGAAGGGAGAATTTTGAACCAGATAATCTCGAAAATTCTCAGATTCTTCAAAGACAAAAAGAAGGCCCATTGCAATCTCATTACAATTGGATTAAATTGCATTCAGAAATTGATAGCCCAGAAGCATGAGATTGTCAGTATGAGGTTTGTTGGCAGCTGTCCATGGGGATTAGACATAATCATGCAGGATTGCAAGGAGACCTTTTCTCCCTGAGGGTTAAGTGGATTTATTTTGTATCCTGCAACTTTGCTGAACTTGTGAATTGTTTCTAGTAATTTTTTAGTTCAATATCTAGGGTTCTCTATACCATCATCTGCAAAGAATGATAACTTGGTTTCCTCATTACCTACTCTAATTCCTTTTATCTCTTCTTCTCATACTGCCAAAGCTAACATTTCTAATACAACATTAAATAGTAATGGTGATACTGAGCAACGTTGGTTTACTCCTGATCTAATTAGGAATGGTTCTAGTTTGTCCCCATTACATATGATGCTTGCTGATGGTTTTAAATAGATACTACTAAACATTTTAAGGAAAAGCCCATTTATTCCTACACTCTCTAGTGTTTTAATAGGAATGGGTGTTGGATTTTATCAAATGCTTTTTCTGCATTTATTGAGATAATCATATGATTTTTGTTAATTTGGTTATTAATATAGTTGATTATGCTGATAGTTTTCCTAATATTGAACCAGCCCTGCATTCCTGGCATAAATCCTATTTTGTCATGCTGTATTATCCTGGGGATGACTTTCTGTAATCTCATAGCTAATATTTTATTTAAGATTTTTGCATCAATATTCATTAGGGAAATTGGCCTATACTTTTCTTTTTCTGTTTTCACCCTACGTGGTTTAGCTATCAGCACCATATCTGTATCATAAAAGGTATTTGGTAGTTCATTTTTTTTTCCTATTTTTTAAAATAGTTTATATTGTATTGGAATTAATTGTTCTTTGAATGTTTGGTAGAATTCACATGTAAATCAATCTGGCCTTGGAGATTTTTTCTTAGGGAGTTGATTAATAGTTATTCTATTTGTTCTAAATAGAACAAATAATTGTTCTATTTCTTTTTCTAAAATGGGGCTTGCCGGGGGTCCTATCGGGGTCCCCAGCCACCGCCCTCTACTCACCCTAGTCCAGGGTCTTCAGACGTCTCTGGCACCCCACCCTAGTGGAGGGGAGAACAAACCAGGCAGAGCACCCGAGGAGAGGTTAACTTCTTTATTCGCATTCGAACTTCCAACAGCCAACTGCCCACTGCTACAGCCTCTGTGCCTTCTTTTATCTCCCTATTCTGGCCCTCACCCCTCCCTGTAGGCGGTTCTGCTCCTCCCAAGTCCTGCCTGCCGGGGGTGGAGCGTACCTGAGGGCAGGCCACTCAGGTAAGCCCAGGCAAGTCCAGGCAAGCCCAGTCCAGAGCCGCCCCCAACAGGGGCTATTTAAATAATTTATTTCCTTTTCTGTTAACCTGGGCAATCTATATTTTTGTGGATATTTCTCCATTTCATTTAGATTATCAAATTTATTGGAATGAAGTTGGGCAAAGTAACTCCTGATTATTGCTCTAATTTCCTCTTCATTGGTGGAAAGTTCTCCCTTTTCATTTTTGAGACTAACAATTTGATTTTCCTCTTCTAATTAAATTAACTAAAGCCTTATCTATTTTGTTGGTTTTTTCATAAAACCAACACTTAGTTTTATTTATTAATTCAATCGTTTTCTTATTTTCAATTTTATTAATCTCCCCTTTTATTTTCAGAATTTCCAATTTGGTCTTTAATTGAGGGTTTTTAATTTGCTCTTTTTCTAGTTTTTTTAATTGTAAGCCCAATTCATTGATCTTCTCTTTCTCTATTTTTGCAAGTAAGCATCTAGAGATATAAAATTACCCCTTATAACTGCTTTGGCCATATCCCACAAATTTTGATATGTTATCTCATTATTGTCATTCTCCTGAATGAAATTATTGATTGTGTCTATGATTTGCTGCTTCACTCATTCGTTCTTTAGGATTAGATTATTTAATTTCCAATTAACTTTTGGTATATTTTCTCCTGGCCTTGCATTGCATGTGATTTTTATTTCATCATGATCTGAAAAAAATGCATTTACAATTTCTGCCTTTCTGCATTTGATTTTGAGGTTTTTATGCCCTAATACATGGTCAATTTTTATATAAGTTCCATGAACTACTGAGAAAAAATAAACTCCTTTCTGTGTCCATTCAATTTTCTCCAAATATCTATCATACTTAATTTTTCTAACATTTTGCTTACCTCCTTAACTTCATTCTTATTTATTTTGTGGTTTGATTTATCTAATTCTGAGAGAGGGAGGTTGAGATTCCCTCACTAGTATAGTTTTGCTGTCTTATTTCTTCTTACATCTCTCTTAAATTCTCCTCGAGGAATTTGTATGCTATACTACTTGGTGCATACATGTTTAGTATTGATATTGCTTCATTATCTATGGTACCTTTTAGTAAAATACAGTTTCCTTCCTTATCTCTTTTAATTAGATCTACCTTTGCTTTTACTTGAACTGAGTTCAGGATTGCTACCCCTCCTTTTTTTTTGTTTACCTGAAGCATAATAGATTCTGCTACAGTCCTTTATCTTCACTCTGTATATATCTCTGTGCTTTAGATGTGTTTCTTGAAAACAATATATTATAGGATTTTGGCTTTTAATCCAGTCTTCTGCTTCCATTTTATGGAAGAGTTTATCCCATTCATATTCACAGATAAAATAACTAATTCTGTATTATTTCCTGCCATCTCATTTATCCAAACTTATGTTTTTCTCTTTCCTTTCCCTTTTCTCCCTTCCCCCTCCCCAGTATTTTGCTTTTGATGACCACCTCTCTCAAACAGTCCTCCCCCTTTAGAGCACCTCCCCCTTTTTTATACCTTTCCTCTAATTCTTCTATTTTCCCTTCTATTAGTTTTTCCCTTTCTTTCATTCCTTTCCTTCCCACTTCCTATAAGGAAGGACTAGTTTCTCTGTGAAACCAAATGTGTCTGATATTCTCTGATGAGAGTAAGATTTACACAATGCTCATCTTCCTCCCTTCTTTCCCTCAATTATGTTAGGTTTTCTTTGCCTCTTCATGAGATTTTACCTTATTTTTACCTCCTTTTTTTTTTAACCTTATTTTACCTCCTTTTTCCCTTTTTTCCCGGAATGATCCCCCTTCCACCTCTAGATTCTTTTTCATATTATCGAAGTAAAATCAAATTATATCCCCATTCTCTAACTATACCCATAATAGAAATATAGTTTTCAAGAGTTCTTTCCTTTTTACCTTTCTATGCCTCTTTTGAGTTCTGTGTTTAAAGGTCAAATTTTTTGTTCAGATCTGGTCTTTTCATTAGAAATATGTGAAATTCACCTGTATCATTAAATGTCCATCTTCTTCCCTGAAAGATAATGCTCGTTCTAGCTGGATAGCTTATTCTTGGCTATAATCCAAATCTCTTTGCCTTTCTGATTATCTGATTCCCGGCCCTTTGATCCTTTAAGGTGGAAGACAGATCCTGGCTGATTCTAATTATAGTTCCTGAGTATTGTTTCTTTCTAGCTGCTTGCAACATATTTTCCTTGGTGTGATAGTCCTGAAATTTAGCCACAATATTTTTTTTTTTTTTTTGCTAAGGCAATTGGGGTTAAGTGACTTGCCCAGGGTCACACAGCTGTTATGTGTCTGAGACCAGATTTGAACTCAGGTCCTCCTGACTTCAGGGCTGGTGCTCTACCCACTGCGCCACCTAGCTGCCCCACACAATATTCTTTAGGGATTTAATTTTGGGGTATCTTTCAGGAGGTGATTGATGAATTCTTTCTATGGCTACTTTGTCTTCTGATTACAAAACATCAAGGCAGTTTTCTTTCATAATTTCCTGTAAGATAGTGTCTAGGTTCTTTTTTTTTTTTTTTATCATGGCTTTCAGGGAGTCCTATAATCCTTAGATTGTCTCTCCTAGATCTATTTTCCAGGTCAGTTGTTTTTGCTAGGAGATATTTCATATTTTCTTCTATTTTTTTTGGTTTTTGTTTGACTGATTTTTGAAGTCTTATTAAGTCATTCACTTCCATTTGTTCAGCTCTAATTTTTAGTGTATTCTTTTCTTCAGTTACCTTTTTTAGCTCCTTTTGTAATTGGCCAGTTGAATTTTTTTTGTTCATTGCAGTCTTTTTCCATTTTACCAATTTTATTTTTCAGTGAATTGGTGTCTTTTTCATATCTCTTTTGTAGGGCATGCTATCCATCTTGCAATGATCTCATTTCATTTCTCCATTTTTCTTCTAACTCTCTTTTAAGATTCTTTATGCAATCTTCCAGGAAAGCTTTGTGAAATGGGGACCAGCTCATTTCTCCCTTTGTGGCTTCCTCTGGAGTTGCTTTACCTTTATGAAACTTAGGATCTCAGGTCTATTCTTCTCTCTCTCCATAAAAGCTGTCTGTGGTGAAAGTTCTTTTTTGATTTTTAATTCATTTTTTAACATTTGAGGTCTGTTCAAAGGAAAGAAACAACAGCTGTTTTAATTTGCCCTGGGGCAGTTCTGCTGATTGACTTCTGAGTGCTGGGCTATTGGGGCCAGGTCTGGGGTTCTCAATGGTTTACAATCTACCTTTTGTAAAAGGCAGATCTGCCAAAGCACCTGCATGCAACTAGGGCAGAGTGGTCTAAGAGGCTCACAGAAACTTCCCAGGTGCTAAGAAACTGCCACACTCTGAGTCCCAGCCTGGCTTCCTGCCCTGTCTGCCCTGCTGGACTGAAATAGACCTGTTCTGAAGCTCCTCCAGGGTAACTACTTCTGTGAATGTGTTGTACTTCAAATATTTGGGGGTGCCTTGACTCCAAAAACAATTCAGAGGCTGTTGGTTTTAGAGAAGATCAGAGGAGGTCACAGAGAAGCATCTGCACTCCATCAGCTTGGCTCCATTCCCCCCCCCCCAGTTTAAAATACTTCCATCTATAAATTAAAGGAGTTTTATTAGCTAACATCTAAGTTTTCTTCTAGTTTTAAATCTATAATTTTAATAATAATGATAATGATAATATCTAGCATTCATATAGGGTAGCTATATGGATAATATATAATTATTATATATGACAACATATGATAATTATATTGTTATATATAATAATAACAATGATGATGTTAATATCTAGCATTCATGTAGGGTAGCTATATGGATAATATATAATTATTATATATGACAGTATATAATAGTTATACTGTTATATATAATAATAACAATGATGATGTTAATATCTAGCATTCATATAGGGTAGCTAGATGGCAAAGTGAATAGAGCACTGGGCTTGGAGTTAGGAAGACTCCTCATTGTGTGTTCAAATGTAGCCTCAAACACTTCCTAGTAGTATGACCCTGGGCAAGTCACTTCCTTTTTATCTCAGTTTTCTCACCTATAAAATGAGCTAGAGAAGGAAATGGCAAACCACTCCACTATCTTTGCCAAGAAAACTTCCAAATGGGGTCATGAAGAGTTGGATGTGACTAAAAAACAACTGAACAAAATCATTTATGTAGTTCCTATTGTGTGCCAGGCACTTTTCTATGTACTTTGCAAATATTTTATCCTCACAACTCTGAGATAGGTACTATTATAATTCCATTTTACAATTGAGGAAATTGAGGCAGACAGATTAAATGACTTATTCATACTCATATAGCTATTAACAAAGATAGAAGGTGTTCTGAGAGCAGAGCAAGATGGTGAAGTAAAACTTGGAAGTTGCTAGAGTTGTCCCAGTTTCTCTTGAAAACCACATAAACTAAGCCTCTGAACAGAGTCTGACAGAATGAAACCATTCTCCAGCTTTCCAGATTTCAAGAAAGGTCAGTCTTACTGGGTGAAAAGGGTGTTCAGCCCGGCTCAGATTGAGTCTGGGAAAGCCAGTGAGAGAATCTTAAACAGAGCAGATCTGCAACTGAGATACTTGGTCCTGGCTCAGTATCAGAGCAGATCAGTGTAGTAGTCTCCAAACCCAGCTCAGAAAGCCAATTCTGGGAAACTAGGCTGTTTCTTGCAAAGAGCAGGTATAACTACCCCCTACAGTGAGCAAAACACCAAACACAAGGGACCCCTGAATTCAAAGTCAAGGCCCAAAGCTGCACAGGAAGCTTGGGACAGCATCCCCTTTACCCCAGGAACAGAGCTTGACCATAAAAGTCAAAAAGAAGAAATAAATACCAAAAGAAAAGGAAAGAAAATAAGCAAGAAACAAAAAAGAACCTTAATCATAGAAAGCTATTATGGTGACAGGGAAGATCAAAACACCCGATCAGATAAGGACTAAATGTCCATAGAGGAAATCTCAAAGAGTGATATGAATTGGTCTCAAGCCCAAAGAGGCTTCTTGGAAGTGCTCATAAAAGATTTTAAATGGCAAATAAGAGAGATAGAAGAAAAAAATGAGAAAATAAATGAGAGGTATGCAAGAAAGAATCAACAACTGTAAAAGGAAGGCAATTTCTTAAAAATGCAATTTGCCAAATGTAAAAAAAAAAAAAAATCCACTGAAGAAATCAATTCCTTAACAAGCACAATAGACTAAATGGAAAAAAATATTTATTGAAGAAAACACCTTAAAAATTAGAATTAATCAAATGGAAAAAGAGATACAAAAGCTAACTGAAGAAAATCCCACATTAAAAACTAGAAGAGGATGGCAGCTAGGTGGCGCAGTGGATAGAGCACCAGCTCTGAAGTCAGGAGGATCTGAGTTCAAATCTGGTCTCAGACACTTAACATTCCCTAGCTGTGTAACCCTGGGCAAGTCACTTAATCTCAGTTGCCTCAGCAAAAAGCAAAAACAAAAACAAAAACTAGAAGAGGGCAAATGGAAACTAATAATTCTATGAGACATGAAGAATCAATCTAACTAACTAAAAAGAAGGAAAAAATGGAAGAAAATGTGAAAATACCTCATTGGAAAAACAACTGACCTGGAAAATAGATCTAAGAGAGACAACTTTAAAATTATTGGTCTAACTGAAGGCCATGACCAAAAAAGAACCTAGATAGCATTCTTCAAGAGATCATCAAGGAAAACTACACTGTTATACTAGATCAGAGAGGAAAATAGTCATTGATAAATTCCATTAATCACCTCTGGAAAGAGATCTCACAAAGAAAGCCTCAAGAAACATTGTTAAAAAAAATCCTGAACTATAATCTCAAGGAAAAAAAATACTGCAGGCTTACAGTCAAAAGCAATTCAAGTATCAAGGAGCAACAGTCAGGATTTCCCAGGATCTGGCAACATCTACAGTAAAGGACTGGATGGCCTGGAATACCATATTCCATAAAGCAAAGGGCATAGGGTTACAACCAAAAATTAACCACCCAGAAAGAATGAGCATCATATTTCAGGGTAGTACTTCATCTTCAATGAAATAAGAGGCTTTCAATCCTTTCTGCTGGAAAAAAAAAAAAAAAAAAAACAGAATTAAACAGAAAATTTGATTTTCAAACACAGGAAAGTAAACAGGAGGAAAATATATATGTATATATTTAAAGGTTAAACCCTGTATATTCCTAGATGAGTAAATGATATCTGTAACTCCTGAGAATTGTGTCTGTTATTAGGGCAGTTAAAGGGAGCATCACATGGACAGAGGGTATGATTGTAAATGGACTCGGATGCGATAAAATCAGATAAAAAGACATTAAGATAAAGATATTTTGTGGGGAAAGATCTGTACTGAGAGAAGAGGAAAGGGGAGGTATAATGGGACAAATTAGATCACATGAAGAGGCCCAAAGACCTATTACAATTGAGGGAAAGAAGGGAGGGGGATGAGCATTGTCTGAAGCTTGATTTCATTAGTTTTGGCTCAAAGAGGGAATAACAATCACTGAGTTGGGTGTAAATATTTATCTTACATTATAAGGAAGCAGGAGGAGAAAGGGGGAAAGAAAAGGGAAGAAGGGAGGACAGAAGGACTAGGAGAAAGGGAAAGAGAAGGGAGGAGGGGTGATAGAGGGTAGGACAGGTAGAGAGCTGATGGGTTAAAAACAAAACACTACTAAGAATGGATGGGGTGGAGGGAGAGAGAACAAAAGTATAAACAGGGAAGAAAAAAGGATAAAGGAAAATACTGAGCTACTCAGTCATAACTGAATATGAATGAGATGAGCTCTCCCATAAAATATAAATTTATAGCAGAATAGATTAAAAAACAGTCTTACAATATATTGTTTACAAGAAACACTTTTGAAACAGAGAGATACATACATAGTATGGATAAAAACCTGGAGCAGAATTTATTTTGCTTCAGCTGAAGCAAAAAAGACAGGAGTAGCAATCCTGATCTCAGATAAAGCAAAAGTAAAAATAGATCTAATTAAATGAGATAAGGAAGGAAATTACATCTTATTGAAGAGTACCATAAACAATAAAATAGCAATAATGCTAAATGTATTTGCACCAAGGTAGAACATACAAATTCTTAGAAAAGATATTAAGCTAGTTATAGGAAGAAATACACAACAAAACTGTATTAGTGGGGGACCTCAACCTTCACTTCTCAGAATTAGACAAATCTTATCACAAAATAAACAAGAAAGAAACTAGCAAGTTAATAGAATCCTAGAAAACTTAGATATGATAGATAACTGGAGAAAATTGAAAAAGGACAAAAAGGAATACATCTTTTTCTTTTTCCAATTCACCAGTCCTATTTTCCAGTTTTTGATATTTCTGTTGCCCTGATCTCAATTTATTTCCCCATTCTTCTTCTAGCTCTCTTTTGAGATTCTTAATGCAATCATCCAGGTAAGCCTTCTGAAAGGGAGACCAACTTAAGTCTGCCTTTGTGGCTTCATCTGGGATTGTTTTCATAATGTCAGGATCTGGGGACTGTTCTATTTTTTCTCCATAAAAGCTTTCTATGGTGAGAGCTCTCTTCTGCTTCTTGCTCATGATTTAAAGTTGGGATATTGGTCAAAAGCCGAGAAAACTGCAACAATTTATATTTGCCCTGGGGCAGTTTGCCGAGTTGACTTCCGGTCTGAGGCTGGTCGGGCTAGATTCGCACCAGGACCACGTTTTCAGCTGTTCTCATCCACCCCCTTCCAAAGGCAGATCTGCCAAAGCACCTGCCCGCAAGCAGAGCAAAGTGGCCCAGGTGTCTCCCAGGGGCCTCCTGGGTGCCCAAAATCCGCCCCTCTATCGCAGCCCTGACTTCCGCCCCGGCTGGAGTCCGATCGCGACCAGCGGCCGATTTCCCCTGAGGCTAACCTTCTCCGGAGTTCTTTCAAGGTAGATCTTTTATAGAAGTGCGTTGTAGTCCAAATGCTTGGCGAGGACCTCACTCGGAAACCAGTTTTAAGGCTTACTTTGTCTGGGTTGGGGGAATGTCTGAGGGAGTTCACAGAGAAAGCTGTCCGCAGTTCGCCATCTTGGCTCCGCCCCCCGGAATACATCTTTTTCTTGGCAGTGCACCTACACAAAATTTGACCATGTATTAGGGCATAAAAATCTCATAATCAAATACAGGAAGACAGAAATATTAAATGCTTCCCTTTCAGACCATGATAAAATAAAAATTATATTCAATAAAAGGATCAGGGAAAGATAGACTAAAAACCAATTGGAAATTAAATAATCTAAATCTAAACAATGAGTGGGTAAAACAATAAATCACAGAAACAATAGATAATTTTATCCAAGAGACAACATACTCAAACCTATAGGATGTAGCCAAAGCACTTATGGAAAATTTTATATTTTTAAATAGCTACATGAATAAAGTAAAGAAAGAGAATCTTAGTGAATTATGTATGTAACTAAAAAAGCTAGAAAAAGAACAATTTAAATACCTCAATTACAAACCAACAAAATAGATAATCTTTAGTTAATTTGATGAGAAAAGGAAAGAAAAAAATCTTAATTACCCATATCAAAAATGAAAAGTGTGAACTTAACACCAATGAAAAAGAAATTAAAGTAATAATTAGGGGCTATTTTGTCCAACTGTATGCCAGCAGGTTTGACAACCTAATTGAAATGAATGAATATTACAAAAATATAATTCCCCAGATGAACAGAAGAGGGAATGAACTACTCAAATAATCCCATTTTAGAAAAAGCACTGATGGCTTAAACAAGCCATCAGTGAAATACCTAAGAAAAAATCTCCAGGGTCAGATGAATTTACAAGTGAATTCTGCCAAACATTTAAAGAACAAGTAATTCCAATACTATGTTTTATTTAAATAGTTTTATTTGGAAAAATAGATAAAGAAGTAGTCCTGACAATATATCCTTTTATAACACAAATATGGTACTAATACCTAAAACAGGAACAGCCAAAACAGAGAAAGGAAATTACAGACCAGTCTTCCTAATGAATATTGATGCAAACATTTTAAATAAAATATTAGCCAAAAGACTACAACTTTTCAGCAGGATTTATACCAGGAATAGAGGGCTAGTTCAATATCAGGTAAACTATTGCCATAATTGACTGTATCAATAACAAAATCAACAAAAATCATATGATAATCTCAATAGATGCAGAAAAAGCTTTTGACAAAATACAGCACCCCTTCCTCTTAAAAATACTAGAGAGCATAGGGATAAAGGGACTTTTCCTTAAAATAATAAGTGGTGTCTTTCTGAAACCAACAGCAAATGTTATTTGTAATGGAAAGAAGCTGGACACACTCCCAATAAGATTGGGGTGAAACAAGGATACCCATTATAACTACTATTATTCAAAATTTTAATAGAAGTGTTGACTTTAGCAATAAGAAAATGAAATTAAAGGGATTAGTATAGGCAATGAGGAAATAAAAGTATCACTCTTTGCAAATGATACAATGATATAGTTAGAGAATCCTAGAAAATCAACTAAAAATTTACTGGAAACAATTCAGTTTTAGCAAAGTTGCAGGATATAAAATAAACCCACAAAAATCATTAGCATTTCCATATATTACTGAAAAACCCAGCAGCAAGAGATAGAAAAAGAAATTCCATGTAAAGTAATTGTAGACAGAATAAAATATGTGGGTATCTACTGCCAAGATAAACATTTCCCACACAAACAAAATCAGATCTAAACAACTGGAAAAAAATATTTGCTCATAAGTAGGCTTAGCTAATATAATAAAAATAACAATTGTATGCAAACTGGTCCACTTGTTTAGTGCCATACCAACCAAACTGCCAAAAAATATTTTTTAGAGCTGGAAAAAATAACAAAATTCATGTGGAAGAACAAAGGTCAAGACTATCAAGGGAATTAATGAAATGTGCAAAGGATGGTAGCTTAACAGTACCAGATTCAATATCAGGAAACCATAATATAAAGCAGCAGCCATCAAAACTACTTGGTACTGGCTAAGAAACAGAATGGTGAAATCAGTGGAATAGATTAGATATGCATGACACAATAATCAGTGACTATAGTAATCTGGTATTTGATAAACCCCCAAATTCCAGCTTCTTAAATAGGAACTCACTATTTCAGAGAAATTGCTGGGAAAACTGGAAAATAATGTCAGAAACTCCGCAAAGACCTACATACCAAAATAAGGTCAAAATGAGTTCATGATTTGGGTGTAAAGGGTGATACCATAAGCAAATTAGAAGAGTGAAGGGTAATTTATTTATCAGATCTTTGGAGAAGGGAAGAACTTATGGCCAAAGAAGAACTAAAAAACATTATGAAATGCAAAATGGACAACTTTGAATACACTAAATTAAAATGTTTTTGCACAAACAAAACCAACACAAACAAGATCAAAAGAGAAGTACAAAGCTGGGGAAAAATCTTTACAGCCAGTGTTTCTGATAAAGGTTTCATTTCTAAAATATATAAAGAATTGTCAAATTTATAAGAATACAAGTCATTCCCTAATTGATAAATGGTCAAAGGATATAAAGACAATTTTCAAATGACAAAATTAAAGTCATCTATAATCATGAAAAATTCTTTTAAATCACTACCGAATAGAGAAATGCAAATTAAAACAATCTTGAGGTACCATCTCATACCTCTCAGATTGGCTAAAATGACAGGAAATGATAATAACAAATGTTGAGGTTATGTGGGAAAACTGAGACACTAACACATTGTTGATGGAGTTGTGAAATAATCCAGTCATTCTGGAGGGCAATTTGGAACTCTGCCCAAATAGCTACCAAACTGCATATTCTCTGATCCAGCAGTGCCGGTATCCCAAGAAAATCCTAAAGGAGAGAAAAGGATCCACATGTGCAAAACTGTTTGTAGCAGCTCTTTTTGTGGTGGCAAAGAACTAGAAAATGAGTAGATGCCCATCAATTGGGGAATGACAAAATAAGTTGTGGTATATAAGATCATGGAATATTATTGTTCTGTAAAAAATGAAGACTAAGCTGAGTTTAGAAAAGGTTGGAAAGATTTACATGAATTGATGCTGAGCAAAAGAAGCAGAACCAGTATTACATTGTACATAGTAACAGCAAGATTGTGCAATGATCAACTGTGGAAGACTTGGTTCTTCTCATTGGTTCAGTGATCCAATGCAATCCCAATAAACTTTGGATAGAAAATGCCATCTGTATTCAGAAAGAGAACTATACATATTGAATAAAAATCAGCATATGCTTTGTCCACTTCTTTTTTCTCTCTCGTAAAAACTATTTCTCTCTCAACATGATTCATAAAGAAATGTATATTTAAAAAGTTAATATACATGTATAACCAGAAAAAAATAAAACAATAAATAAAAAAAAGAATCATAGGTAGGATTTGAACATGTCTTCCTGACTCTGGATCCAGCACATCATCCACTGTGCCACTTTGCTGTCATTGTTGTCTTCCTCATCATCATCATCAATTTTTTGAAATGTCTATTTTTTGGGTAAAAATATTTTGCTGTGCTCATCTTCTAATCTCAATTTTAAAAATGGTTTGGGGGTATATTCTATCTGAAAGGGATTAAAAGAAGCAGAGAATAACAAAGTCATATTATTGTGTTATCAACAGCTTTATGTATAACTGTAGCAACTGGGTTATCTTAAAATTTCAGTATACATGTATGTTATATTTGTATGATAATATTTGCTAGATTATAAAAGAAATAAGAAAAATATTAACAATTGTTTTTTTAATTGACTTAACTCCTATTGAATCTGCGCTACTGAGCATTTCTTTGTGTTTTTGCCTTTTTTGTGTTCCCACTGCTTCAGTTCTCCATACAAAATATTTGCTTAATAAGTGCTGATTAACTAGATATATAAAGTCATCATTTTAGAACACCAAGATCTAAGAAGCTGTGAAATCTAACTTCCTCATTTGAGGGAAAAAGAAACTGAGGTCCAGAGTGGTTAAAGTCACATAATTAACAAATAGGAAAACAAGCAAACATGAATGTTTAATACTTTAGGAAATACCAAAAAAAAAAAAAAAAAAAAAAAAGCATATGTTGTTATACATAAAAGAGAAACTACAGCTAGAAGAGAAGCCAGGACAGAGCTTTTCAAGACAGTTGTTGTCATCCAAAGGACACTGAAGAATAGTCAGACAGGAGAAGACCCAGTGCAGAACAACATCAGAAAGTGTTAATAGAAGAGAAAGTATCCAGGATGAAAGGAAGATCTACAGTGTCGAAAGTTTCAGAGAGATTAAAAAAAGGTGAGGACTAAGAAAATGTCATAGGATTTAACAATTAAGTTACCTTGGAAAAAACTTTCAGGAAAGCAGTGGGGTTAAGGAAAGGAATTTAGTGGAAGGAATTAGAGGAATCAAGTGTAAGTGATATTTTTTCTGTTAGTTTTTCCATTTAAGGAAAAATGAAATACCAGCTCAAAGGGGGCTAAAAATATTAATAACATCTAAATATACATGATGCTTTAAGGTGTGTGTGTGTGTGTGTGTGTGTGTGTGTGTGTGTGGTATGAAACCTATGGGGATGAAAATTATGGTATAAATGTAAATCTTTTTTTTTTTTTTTGGAAATTGCTTTCTTTCCAAAGAAATAATTTTCTTATTGAATGTTATAGTGCTGGATGTGTACTTGCTTCTTATATTAACATAATTAACAATAAGGTCCAAACATGCTCATACTTTAGTATATGGGAATTTATTTTTGTTGTCTTTTAACTGTTATTTTAAACCTTATCATTCCTACTTCAATTCTTACTCTCCTTTTCCCCTACCCTAGGTCCCAGGAAATAGTACAAGAAATAGTAACTATTTTATTAACCCATTTTTTGAGTATTGTTTGGCATTCTATGCATGAGTAGATTTACCAAGGTATTTTTCACCAAAAAATCATCCTGCAGAGAGAGTGGCTGCTATAGCAACAGATTTAGTGAGAATAACCTGATCTTTTATTCAAGTTTCTTCTGTCTCAGAAAGCAGGAGTCTTTTAAGTTTGCTCAATTCTAGGAATGTTCTCATTTGAATATAGTCCCGAGAAAACTGCCACATTTTTGCCTTTTAAGACATTTTTTGTGCTACATATTTTAGTATAATTGTGAAAAATTTTCATCTGACAACTGCAGCTCCAAGCAGAACTAAGATCATTTGTCAGAAAATGCCTAGGTTATTGCTCAGTTAATCACTAAACAGGGAATTCCCAAAGCAAGAGGAGAAACAGAAGTCAAAAGGGGAAGCATAGTAGAGAGACACGAGATATCTGCTTCCATGAGAACACACAACTTTCTTTTTGGCCTTTCAGAATAAATAACTGGCTGATTGGCTAGGAAATTTCATCCATTAAGTTATTTTGGTGGGGGAGATGGAAAGGTTAATATTTTCTTTTTCCCTCCTAAAGGACAGTTTTTGTTTCTTTTTTTTCTTGGAAATTTTTCATATGTAAAACTTAAATACAAAATGATAAAACAAAAAAATGGTCATATACACAACAGAACATAAGAGAGGATTCAATATAAAACAATAAATTTCCATTTCAAGGAAACATATATAATAAAGACCACACATTGCTTTCAAAACTGCCTATTTCTTTTTTGCTTCCTTGTTGGTTTTCTTTTGTTCTCTTCTGTGCACTTTTTACTTTATTTTTTTCTCCTTCCCTTTCCACTTCCCTTAAAAAAGACTACAATTAAATGTAGACATATATATACATACATATTTATAAACATATACACACACACACATATATATATACATATATGATTTTTTTTGACTTTTTGATTGAGCAAGTAGGAATTATGGATATTTACTGACTTGGTAACATTGAATAAAAGAGAAAAAAAAAGAAAAAAGACATGCTCCATTGATGCCATCTTGGATTTCTCTTATCAGGATGGATTGACGCCACTTCATTGTGCAGCACGGAGTGGGCATGACCAGGTAGTAGAACTTCTATTAGAACGAGGAGCCCCCTTGCTGGCAAGGACCAAGGTGAGTTTCTCCAGGGAAGTTAATGGCTTTGGATGATCATTAAACTGCTTTTTGGTTGCATGATTTGTCTAAATCTATTTATTGGACATTTATCTTCCTCTGATTTGAGTGGTGTGTGTGTGTTGTGTTTTGTTTTGGCAATTGAGTTTCCTTATGTTGCCTAAGCCAGAAGTATAGCAGCTACTCATATTGTCCTAATATTTTTGATCATCATGGAAGCTTTAATTTGCTGTTTTCCCAAACTGGATGAGTTAGAACCTTCTTACACTGCCTGATCACCCCCTATTTCAGTAGCTTATTTTACATCAGTGCTGAATTTAGTGCAGACATTATGTTGGTTTTAGTCCTACTTCAGCTCAAAACTCTTGAACTCAACCAAACCATTAACCTCAGTCTTCCCAGCAGCAGAGGATCGAGGCATGCACCATGAAACTCAGTAGCAGTTTTGTTTTGTTTTTTAATGAAATTTTCCTATTATTTAAAACTTATAATATCTGCATTCGTGTTCATGCCTATTTCTATATGTCAATGTTATAGTCTTTTTTTTTTACATAAGGATAGGAACTGAGTCAATGATTTTCTTCCTTCCATTCTTTTCCTTCTTTCCTTCCTTTTCCTTCCTCCTTTCCTCCCTCTCTTCTCCCTTTCCTCTCTTCCTCCCTTTCCTTCCTTCTGTTTTTCCTCCTAAGTTCAACCATTCCCCAATTTATGGACATCCCCTTTATTTCTTATTATTTGCCATCATTAAAAGAGCTGCTAAAATGTTTTTATATACATAAGTCCTTTTCCCTTTTGTTTTTTATCTTTGTTGGGTATAGAGCTAGTAGAGGTATTGCTTAGTCAAAGGGTATATACAGTTTTATATCCCTTTGACTATAGTTCCATTGCTCTCCAGAATGGTTGGGTCAGTTTGCAACTTCACAACATCACCTCCAACATTTGTTATTTTCCTTTTCTGACATATTAAGCAATTTGACGTGTGAAGTAAAAAGTTAGTTATTGTAATTTGCATATGTCTCATCAATAGTGATTTACAAATAGCTCTGATTACTTTGCCTGAAAACTGCCTGTTCCAATCTGTCTTTCTATTTATCGTAAGAACTGGCTCTTATTTCTCAAGATTTGATTGTTTCCTACGTATTTGAGAAATGAAGTCTTTATCAGAAAAACCCACTATAAAAACTTGTTTTCACAATAATGATTACCAATTTTGTATTTCCCTCCATCCTAATTTCTTCCTATTTATCTTACTCTCTCCTTTTACCCTGTCCATTCTCAGAAGTGTTGTTTTTGACCTCTCCCTCCCCTAAATTGACCTTTCTTCCATCAACTCAGTAGCACCAGCCCCCTTTTCTTATCCCCTTCCTCTCCCACTTTCCTGTGTTGTAAGAAAGATTTCTACACCCAACTAAATGTGTATATTATTCCCTCTTTGAGCCAATTCCAATGAGAGTAAGATTCACATGCTCCCTTCCCTCTTTGCTCCATTTTCCCCTCCATTGAAAATCTCTTTCAGGCCTCTTTTATGTCCAATATTTTGTCTGTTCTACCTCTTCCTTTTTCCCTCTTCCCAGTACATTTTTCTTTCTCATCCTAAATTTTATATTTTTTAGGTAATCACACCTGCACATTTAACTCACACCTCTGCTATTTATTCATATTCTTTCTACATCCCCAAGAATGAGATTTTTAGGAATGACAAATATCATTTTCTCAGCTAGAAATATGAATAGTTAACAATATAGAATCTCTTATGAATTGTTTTTCCTGTTTACCTGTTTATGCTTCTTTTGTGTCTTATACTTGAAAATCAAATTTTCTGTTCAGCTCTGTTCTTTTCATCAGGATATTTGAAAGTTCTTTATTTCATTGATTATCCACTTTTTCCCTTGAAGGATTATGCTCAAGTTGTGGGTAGGTGATTCTTCATTGTCTTTTGCCCTCTGGAATGTCCTATTCCAACTCCTCTTATCCTTTATGTAGAAGCTGCTAAATTTTGTGGTATCCTGGCTGTGGCTCCACAATATTTGTTTCTTTTTGATTGCCTGCATTATTTTCCCCTTGACCTGCAAGGTCTGGAATTTAGCAATATTATTTCTGGAGGTTTTCATTTTGGGATCTCTTTTAGGAGGTGATTGATAATTCTTTCAAATTCTATTCCACTCTCTGGTTCTAGAATATCAGGGCAATGTTCCTTGATGATTTCTTTGATCATGATTTTACAGGCATTCCAATAATTCTTAAATTATTTCTACTGAGTCTATTTTTTTCCTATCAATTATTTTTTCCAACAGCATATTTCACATTATCTCCTTTTTTCATTCTCTTGATTTTGTTTGATTGTTTCTTGATGTCTCATAAAATTAGTAGTTTCCAGATGCCCAATTCTAACTTTTGAGGAATTGTTTTCTTTAGTGAGCTTTTGTACCTTCTTTTCCATTTAGCCAGTTCTACTTTTTAAAGAGTTCACTTCACATCTATGCCAACAAGTTTTTAAGTTCAAACTTGGAGTTTGAACACAACTTTTTCATATTAAGACAAACACTATTCACTAATACCTCTTAAAGCTTCTAGATATTGACACCCAAAAATAAAAATGATACAGTGGGAATCAAAAGCATAGAGGGAAAGAGTTGGAAGAAATTTTACAATCCTTGTATGTCCCCATTTTACAGATGAGAATTATGAGGTTCAAAAGAGTTTAAGTGAGTTATCCAACACATCCTACCTGATGTCTAGGATATGTTTAAGTGTACAGAACTGATCAACCCTCCATCTTAGTGCTGATGATCCCCTGCTGTTTTTGAGTCAAAAGCTATCCACCCAAAGTGGTTCTGAAGTACTGAACTTCTGATTTCATTTAGAACATAATCAGTTGTGGAATTGTGAGACTGAAGAGTTGGTAGAGACCTTAAGAATGATGTGATTATTTTAACTGACCTCAGAGTGTGTAAACAAAATGTTTTGCTTGAGTTTATCAAAGTGCCAGAACTAGGAGTCAAGTATCCTGATTTTTAGTAAAGAGCAATATTTATTTAGGAAAATTTCTGGACAATGTCAAGCTTCCTAATCCAAGCAGTATTTAGAAATGTAACTTTTCAGTCCCTTAAAAGTCTTATCGGGGCAGCTAGGTGGCGCAGTGGATAGAGCACCAGCCCTGAAGTCAGGAAGACTAAGTTCAAATTTGGTCTCAGACATTTAACATTCCCTAGGAGTGTGACCCTGGGCAAGTCACTTAACCTCAATTGCCTCAGCAAAAAAAAAAAAAAAAGTCATATCATACATTTAAAGTGTTCAGGCTACCGTGGATTTCTGTATCAGTAATCAAAGTAAGAAGAGAAAATTAATGGAATCCATTCTTAGTGCGTTTCTGGGTATTTTTTCTTGCTTAGAATGGATTGTCTCCACTTCACATGGCCGCACAAGGAGACCATGTTGAATGCGTCAAACACCTGCTACAGCATAAGGCCCCAGTGGATGATGTCACCCTGGATTACCTGACTGCCCTCCATGTTGCTGCACACTGTGGCCACTACCGTGTGACCAAGCTTCTCCTGGACAAGAGAGCCAATCCTAATGCCAGAGCCTTGGTAAACATGGCCCACTTCACCGCAAAGAAACACAAAAGGGGTTATCAACCCAATGTTTACTCACTGATTATGCAAACAAAAATAGGGAAAAAATAGGACAGAGTCATTCCTACCCTACTTATCATACATCATGCTGCTTCTTCCTTCAGGTTTTTTTTTTTGTTTGTTTTTTGTTTTTTGGCTGATGATAAAATACCATAGATTTCAGAGGGTACTAACATTATTACTGAAGTCCATTAGTTGCAAACATACCGATGTGAATCCCTTGAGGTTAAAAGGAATTTCAAGGGAAAATGAAAATCTTACAAGAAGGCAGAAGTAAACTGTTTCAATTTATCAGGTGCTTACAGAGTACAACTTGAATATAGGAAATTCTTGAGATTTTTTTTTTCTTAAAAAGGAAAACAAGAGTTAAAAATGGTGAATTTAGGAAGTATTTTCTAAATTAGAAGTAAAATAGCAGTTCTTTATTTTCATTCACATCTGATACTTTGTTGAAGTACATTTTCATTGGGCAATTCATCTTAGAGATGTTTATTAAAGTCAATATAGGGTGTCAAAAAGTCTTGATGCAGTCTTTAAGTATCAGAACTTTTAAATTGTCAGAACTTAAAGCAGCACTAAGACTTTTGGGATTATATATGATTGTCTACAATTCAGTTGACTGGTTACTTGACTTTGTAAATAATATTGGATAAGAAACATATGTATGGGTAATTCTTCAACATTTTCCCCCCTACTCCCCACCCCTCCCCTAGATGGCAGGATATCTACTACATGTTAATTATGTTAAAATACTTGACAAATCAAATATATGTATACATATTTCCATACTTATCATTTTTGTGCAAGAAAAATCATATCTACATGAACAAAAAATATCTGAGAAATGAAACCCAATGCAAGCAAACATTGATAGAGATCGTGGAAATGATATGTTGTGGTCCACATTTCACATCCCTTTCTCTGGATGTATATGGCTTTCTTCACTGAACAATTGGAACTGGTTTGAAACATTTCATTGTTGCAGAGAGCCATGTCCATCAGAACTGATCATCATATAGTCTTGTTGCCGTGTATATTGATCTCCTGGTTCTGCTCATTTCACTCAGCATCAGTTCCTGCAAGCCTCTCCAGGCCTCTCTGAAATCATCCTGCTGGTCGTTTCTTATAGAACAATAATATTCCATAACATTCATATACCATAATTTGTTCATTCTCCAATTAATGGGGTTATATTTCTAATACGTTTATTATTCATGTTTTCTAATTCCTAGATGAATAGAAAATTCATCTTTTTCACTTAACATAGTTCCAAATAGTTTGCATTCCTATGCAAAACCAAGATCATTAGCATTTAAAATTAAAATTTTCTTGTTTAGAATCCTGCAAAAGAACCCCTGGATTTCAGGAGCAACAAAGGTAGTTTATAAAATCATTACTCCCCAAAGAAGAAAATATTTTTGTTAATAGAAAATAAATCAAATTTATGTCAGATACAGAAGTGAGAATACATATGAACTACACAGACACGTTTGTGTGTGTGTATATGTATTATATATTGTGTATGTATATTTTACACACAGAGACACATGTATGTGTTGATATAGGGTTAATGTGGGGAGGTTAATGCTAAAACTCCTAAGTATAGGAAAAAACAATGAGTGAATTCATTATGTATATAATCTTTTAGTGATAGATAAATCATTCATTAGCTTAAGTAAGAACTTATATTTTCCCAAGAAGTGTCATATTATATGTGTTAACTTATGTGAAAAAGGAAAATTATATTAATTACAAACATACTGGTACATTTCAAGTATGTTATCTCTTTTTGACTGTCAGCTAGACTAGACTACATTAAGGTGACTTATTCAAATAGTTTTAATTTGATTATAAAAGTGTAAGCTTGGCCCTTATTAATAAATTTCCTCAGAGCTGTCAATAGCTCAAAAGGTCTATCATTTCATCCAACTTTGTTAGGAAATGTATTCTAATTGTGTCTGTAAGTCAGCTGCAAGTTTCTCAAAAAGTATCTTACAATAACTATTTCAGTTCTTTAATTGCAACTACAGAGCTGGGATTTTTGTCAGTATAGGTTTTACTGCCTCCAACACAGATTGCAACCCCTCTATATTGGGTGAACCTGAGAGCTACTGAAGACTGTCCCTTATTACCGCCCCATCCGGTATTTAGATGATGGTTTCATTATGAAATAGGCCACCAGTTCCTACCAAAAGATGAAAAGGCATCTTTCCAGGAAAAAAAAATTCATAAGTCGCCATTGATTGATAAAAATTAAATACTCAGATATACCAGAATAGAAATAGCTGTTTAAAGAACATATTCTGCTTTTGCTTTTTTAGGTTAATTTTTTAAAAATTAAAAAAATATTTTCTCATTTATATGCTACAATTAATTCTGCTAAGACCTAGATATAATGAATACCTATGTGTAAAAAATTCATCATAATTAGGAAAAATTTGGAGATTTTTAAATGTGTCATTACTTTATGGTCATATCATATATAAAAAAATGCTACTTAACTGTTTAGTCCCCAAACTGGAGCTATATAAGCATCATAGGCTCAATTCCTAGATGAGACACAGTGAAACTTGGGGTATACAAGCAAATATGTAGGCCTTATTTTAATTTATCATTAAGGGAGCAAAATCCCCACCTGGAGGCATTGCTATCTTTAGTTTATATTATAAAGGCTCCAAATCAATGAGTTCAGAAATTTTTATGTGAAAAACATAATTATAAAATGCATATACATACATATATAAATGTAAAAGTATAGATATAGATTTTTAATCATTATATTTCACTGGTAACTCCCAGGAGAATTGCAGAAAACAAATAAGGGAAACCGAAACATGGCTTAGGCAAAGAACCATAGATTTATTTCCGGGGGGGGGGGGGCAAATAAGCTATTCAGATACTTAAAAACTTCTCTATTTACTAGCAAAATTTTTTTTTCCTACAAAGTCTGTGAGGAAAGCAAACATTTTTACAATTTGACCAATCACAATTTGATTTCTGGGCACTTCTTAGAAATACTAAAAGAATCACCATTGTCCTCTTTGCTTTTCCAAAGAGAGCCTTCTTCATCTCCTTTTTCAAAAATGTGTCAGCATTGGGGCACACAAGCCAGTTTCCCATTTATTTGGGGGGGATGTTTAGTGTCAGAGGAGTACAGGATTGCTGCTGTTACCTCCCTGTGTCCTGATTCAGAAGGGTGGGAGCAGCCCTGGTCACACTCTGTGATGAGGTAACACTATTGCCTGCAAAATGCCAGCATGGAGTTGTGTGACAGTTCTGTATCTGCATGCTTTCAACTAACTTGATTGTCTCCCGCACAGAATGGTTTTACTCCACTGCACATTGCGTGCAAGAAAAACCGCATCAAAGTCATGGAACTCCTGGTGAAATATGGGGCTTCAATCCAGGCTATAACAGAGGTAGAAAATGTTTCAGCTTGTCCAGAAACTTCTCTCTTCTCTTCTCTCCTCCTCCTCCTCCTCCTCCACTTCCTCCTCCTCTCCTCCTCTCTCCTTCTCCTCCTCTTCCTCCTCCTCTCTCCTCCTCTCCCTCTTCCTCCTCTTCCTCCTCCTTCTCTTCCTTCTCCTCACCTGCCTCTCCCTCTTCTCTCTTTTCCTCTCCTCTCCTCTCCTCTCCTCTCCTCTCCTCTCCTCTCCTCTCCTCTCCTCTCTTCTCCCTCTCTTTCTCACTCTCCTTCCCCTTTTCCTTCATCTCCCTCATTTCTTTGCCCTCCTCCTTTTGCCCGTCTTTTCTACTTTGTTTTTACTCCAGCTTCCTTTATCTAAAGAAGCCCCCAAGCCCCTTATTCGTGCAGAGGAGTAAAACTACTATTGCTTTGTTTCGCAGTCTGGCCTCACACCAATACATGTGGCTGCTTTCATGGGCCACCTGAACATAGTCCTCCTTCTGCTGCAGAATGGAGCCTCTCCAGATGTCACTAACATTGTGAGTATGGCTTGGAATAGAATAACCAGAGAGGGCAAGGGAGAGAGAATTCTGCTTGTATGCATGGTCTCATGTGTGTGTGTGTGTTTGTGACCATGGTAAAGCAAGCAGCTAAGCTACCTCAGAGGTCTTGGTGTCATGTACTTCTGATCATTAAGACTTCCAGACATTGATCCAGGAGGCAGTTCCTTAGCTTTTCAGAAATGATAGCTTAGAAATAAAATCAGGTGCAACAACATAGGAAATGTTGAGCCTCTTGGGACAGATGAGTTAAATAGGCATTTTCTTGAATGCGCTTATTAAAAGTAAAACATTTTTAAGCTGCCCTGAAAGTGAAAGAAAGATTGACTATGGTAGAATCAGGAGGAAGCGTCATGGTTGTTTAAGTAAAGTGTAATTCCAAGAAACATCTGTCCAAAACTCAGGATGATATAGTATAATCCTTGCAGCCTGTCAAATAACTAACTAAAGATAGCCAACAACCAGGGCATTTTCAATTGAGGACAAATTTCCTCTCTTTTATTGCATGGTGGTAGTTGTTTTCTGCTCCTCTCCCCCACCCCTCCCAGAAAATTCTCTAGCATTTTTTGTCCTGTTTACCTGAAATAGCTGCTTCATATTAGCTTTTTCTGTATAACACAAACCAGCATTAGTTTTCAGATGATTTTTCTTCTGCTACATGCTGGATAGGCTAGTTTTCTTCTATTGGCCAGATCTAGCATTTTACCTCATTTTCCTTTCCTTTCCTTTCCTATTTTTATGACTTAATTTCTTTCTCTTTAAACTTATTTTAAAACTTTTTTCTAAACTAAATTATTTCATTAATATCTTCTAATTCTAAAGCTAAACTTGGGACTACTTGCTAAGTGAAATCAATTTGCTTTTTCAAAGAGGTTATAAAATAAAAGGTTATGAAATAGAATGGCCAGTTTAACTTTTTGTGTGTAGTCTCTCGCACATTATCGTTTCTATAGTTTCTGTGCTTAAATTTCTAATATGAGTGCAAATTATTTCATGTCCCTGATGAAATCTTCTTTAATAGAAAATAAGAACCATGAAACCCTCTTTATTTACATTATGATTTACAAATGCTATTTCGAAGAGAAACCAAAAGCTTGAATACAACAAATATCACCAAATCTATGAAGTGCTTATTTATACTTCTGTACAATTCTGGATCATTTTTGCTGTGAAAACTTTCATGTAAATTGAAAGCATGATACAAAATGATGTGTCTGTGATTCAATAGACATTTTACATGGAATCCTATAAAATATTATTTTGGGAGTCTTGCTAAGATTAGCACTATAAATGAAATTGTATTCCTATGTCTCTAGGAGATGTGAGCATATTCATTTTCTCACCAATTTTTCTTTTGAGGAAAAGTTTACTTTAAGTGGGAGGTAAAATAGTAACTTGAATATATATACATATATATATATGTATATGTATATATGTATATATGTCATTTGTCAGAGCTTTTAAGTTCAAGATGATATTTACCTGGACAGTTCTGTCTTTTAGATGGGTAATTTTTTTTCTATTTTTGATCTATATGTTTGAAAGTATATAATTTTTCTGTTAATTGATTAATTTCTAGCCATTTAGAAATCATAGCATCTTATTGCTATTTGACTTATTTTGCCCATCCTTTTTCCTAGTAAAAGTACTATATGGTACATAATTTATTTTTTCATATTAAAGTAAAATAAATTTTGGGGGGAATTTTGTGGTAGTGCCTTAAAATACTTAACCATACTCGGGTGTATCATAAATCCAGAGTTTAAGAATCATCTCCATGAGGAAATCTTTATTTCAGGAGAATTCATCTTCTTCCCTTTATTCTTCTCTTTTCCCTTGTCTCAGCTCTACATGTATATATGCATTGGAGTTCATACACACATGCATACATACCATACATATTTTAGATACCTGACAATATAACCTTATCCAAACATTCTTTTCCTTTTCTTTCAATTATAAGGTAGTTGTGATGTAACAAGAAGCACCCTGGAGTCAAAAGTCCTGACTTTGGCAAATTCCTTAAGTTCAATTATTCTCTCTTCAAGTTTTCTCATATGCAAAAAATATAGGTATTATCCATCTCACAGGATTGTTATGAGAGCTATGAAATGACATCTGTGAAGTGCTTTGCAAATGGTAAAGCACGAAAAAAATACCAGCTATCCTTAGGAGGAAATGGGATCTTTAGGATGATAACATCAACAGGAACTCCATCAAAAGATGGGATGTCTATGAATTCTTTTGAAAAAACTGCTCCAGTGTAATCAAAACTTCTGTGAAGCAGATTCAGAAAATGTTTGGATACTTACTACCTGCTTTGCTATTTCCAAGTTGGTCAGCTCTTTACCCCCAAATGCCCCCCACCCAGATCATTTGTCTGTTGCCTGAAATCCTGTTGCATTACATGAATGTGATGTGGTCTATTCTGCTTGACAGTTTTTTGACTTGATGCGGCAATACTGTAACTTGACATCGCTGTCAGTGGGGTCAGTTTCACCAGCTGGCTGATGGGATGGGGTTGGAATTAGTCTTGGAACTCATTTAAGATGTGAGCATATTCATTTTCTCACCAATTTTTTTTGAGGAAAAGTTAGCTCTAAGTGGGAGCTAAAATGGTAACTTGAATGGTAACTTTTTTCAGAGCTTTTGAGTTCAAGATGCCATTTACCTGGAAAATTCTGTCTTTTAGCAGGGTAATTTTTTTTTCTTTTATTAATCCATATAGTTCAAAGACTATAACTGTAGCTACTAAAGACAATATTTCAACAACTAGCAATAGATAGCAGTCAATTAAACCTAATAGTAGAATAACAACTTTAAGATACTTGTCGCAGACAATGGTAGATTTTTATTTTCTTCTTTTCTTAAGCTAGTTTATAATGGCAAAAAAAGGAAGAGAGTAAAGAAATTAATAATTTTTCTGGATATATACTTTATATATCTACCCAAAGCTAATTTAGTAAAATTAAGAAAAATATGACTAGATATTATTGGAGAGTAATCAGAAAGATAGTAACTTAAAATTTAAACCTCAAAACAGAGTAAGCTACTACTGTATGTATTTGTGTATACACATACATATATGTATGTGTATACATATATACATATACACATATATATACATACACATGGACATGCATAATTTGGCTTTCTCAAATAAAATATTAAGGGAAAATATGATAAAAGAAAGAGATTTGTTTGAAATTTACTATAGATCTACCATTCTTCTTTGAATTCATTATTCTATAAAAACAATAACAGCAACAACAAAAAAACTTGGGCCCTTCCAGAATTTAAACATATTCTCTGCTTTCACCAGGAAATTTTACAAGACACAATTTTAAGACTTGGTAAAAAATGATCAAGTTGTCCTATTAGTACTATTAAAAAACTGACTCTTCTATTTGGAGACTGATAGTGAAACTGAAGCACTAAGAAATCTTGTGTTTACAAGGGGCAAAAATCTTGAAATGCTTAACAATTATAAAATATAGGAGTTGAAACAATGTTAATTTCTAGACAGCACTTTAGAAGAGTTTCTATTTATTTATCCATTCTTCTTAATGTGTGATGTGGAACCTGAGAAAATATAGAGACTTTTAGTATAAAATATTTGAAATAACTTGAGACAGATTATTCTCTTTTAAATATTAACTATTCATCGATTAAATATAGGACTCAGGGATCAACAGAGTTCAACTATAATCAGTATATTAGACCTCTTATTTTATCTTCCCAAATTACTTCTGGATTTCTATTTGTTTAGCTTTTGGGGGAGGGATTAATAAAACCCAAGTTTTTCATTAGAATTTGTGAGAAATGTCTAAATAACCCCCTAAATTTGGAAGAAACATGTTGAAGATAGATATATATTTAATTCTACTTAGGATAAACCAGAATTATTTTTAAAATAATTCTGACCTGTATATCTGTTATAGCATTTTCATGCATAACTATAGAGTCAGAAGATTCTATCAGAATAGTAATTAAAATGTTGTGAGGCCATCTAGTCTATCCTTCTGCCTTCATTCAGGACTATATGGCTTTCTTATTTTAAAAGATGGCCAGATACTATAATCCTTTGCAAAGAACACTCCAAACTTAAGTTCTTCCTTAGGTCTAATATCTGTCCCCCAATTTTAGCTTAATTCAGCGTGCCAGGCACTTAATTGCATGCTCTGATGACCTGAGTCTATCTAATCTCTGGTGGTCATCCCCTTGACGCAGTGAATCTCCCAACAATCTTGACTTGAAAACAAAATCTAGGAAATCTCTTCAAAGAACTATATATAAGTAAATATAGACATAAATATTAGGGTGACTAAAATACTCTCAAATAGAAAAGGAAAGATTACATGGGAAAGAAAATGAATTAAAATCTATAAAATAAAAAAGGATTATAATGGAAATCAATTGAAATAGTTATCAAAATATTAAATACCATACAAGTTTATGAATTTTAGGATAAGAAACTGCTTTATGGTACTATGACAAAAATAACCTCATTACAGAATATTTTTATGTTGAGTTTTGAATTTAACTATCCTGCTTCCTTACCTTCTTGGCAAACCATTCCACTATCCCATCACTCCTGCTCTGTATAGCATAGACTCTGAAGGCTCAGGTGAGTTTACAAGTGTGTTACACATTGAAACTATGTTGGGAAAAACTAGTTTCAGATGCTTTTCCTATAGTCTTTCCACCTAGATCTTCTCCAGTCCATTGACATGTTCCTGTATTGCAATGCAATGAACATATTTATTTATGATCTTCCAGAAGAGTAGTTTTATTTGTGATTCTAGACTCTTTGTTTCCTGACAGCGTGGAGAGACTGCACTACATATGGCAGCTCGGGCTGGACAGGTAGAAGTAGTCCGTTGCCTTCTAAGAAATGGTGCTCTTGTGGATGCCAGAGCCAGGGTAGGTATCTGGACTGTTTTTTTGGGGGTTGTTTTTTGTTTTACCATCGTGTAGTTTTCTCCATTTAAAGAAGGGGAGCTATGATCTGACAGTGAGAGCTCAGTACCAGTTTCATGATATCCTTTATATCAATCACCAACAAGTATATATTAAGCACCCTATTATATTTGTTGCCTTCAATACAGTTACAAAAAAATTTCTCTCAAGGAGCTTTTATTCTAGTAATAGAGACAAGTCTATATAAAATATGTGAATATAAAGTGAATAAATAAAAATACAATATTCTCTCACTTTTCCAGTCCTCCTACCCCTCGCAAAGGGGTTAAATATAAGTTAGTTTAGAAGGAAAGGCAGCAGCAATAATGGGGCTTGAGAAAACTTCATACAGATAAGATGGTTCATGGGCGTAACTTAAAGGAACATAGGACTCTATCAAGCATAAGGAAGGAGGGAGGGCATTCCAGACCTAGCCTAGCTAGTACAAAGGCCCCAAAGATGGGTGATGGAGTATCATGAAGATGATAAAGAAGACTTGTATTGCATTTTTCAAAGCATTTTCCATCTCTTATCTCATTTATCATTGGATTTCTTTCTTTTCTTTTTTCTTTTTTACAAAAATGGTACTTACTCATATTCATATATATCAATTTTTATCTATTTGTGCTTCAAACACAAGGAAGTTTCTGTAACTTTGCCAATCAATTCCTTATAAAATCACTACTCTTATATTTTCCATTTTTCCCCATTCACCTGCTTTACCTCCTATTTTATATCATGCATTTTATCCTTCTGGACATGTGTGGTTTTATACATTTAGGCTCCCTTGTTTCTGAGACTGTAGAAAGGATGCTTTATATCTGAGTCAGCCAAATCTAGAATACTTTAGATTTGTGTCTGGGCTCAGTTACACTAACTATCAGTTACTAACTTCATCTGTGGATATGTCACAACTTATTTTAATTTTCTTTTTGTAAAATGAAGATTTACTGCCTATCTCAAAGGAATATTGTGAAGGAAATGATTTGCAAATTAAGACCTGAACTTTATCTTTTTTTTTTTCCTTTCTGAAATGTAGTTTATATTGCTCTTGCTCCATTTTTTTTTTTAAAAAAAGGACATTAACTATACATATGTAAGCTAGTCTCTGGGTCAAGAAGTCTTTAACTCAAGATTCACCTCTGACATGTACTTACAATCTGTGGGATGACAGTAGAAACATCTTTTCAGTTCTCCCAGATAACTCCCTAATACTATTAATGGCAAAACAATTTCAGATCTACATTGATAGAAGGATTTCTTCACCAGGAGCTTTCTACATTAGTGAATTCTCAGATCCATATCATTACCTCCATCATCAATATTTCTTGTCATGATATTTTTTCTTTCCAACTTTTTTAATGATTCCCTAAACTTTCTTGGTAAAAGACTTATTATTCTTTCCCCATAATTTTTGACTGCCTTCAGAATTTTCAGTCTGTAGGAATGATAGGATGCCAATTCAAGACTTGGGAGAATTTCTTACCTTTAGCAAGCAGATAATACTGCATGTATCTTGAGATATGTTTTCTCTTTTTAATTATTTTCATCTCTATTCTTGGATAGGTACTTAAGCCTATACTCTTCTGTACTCAAATTTTTACAGTTGATCTGTATGTAAATAAAGTGAATGCTGAAACCTATTTTACCTCAGCTAGGCTGAAAAGGGAGCTATATTGATTATCAGAAATAAGTAGGAGTGAAAAGAAACATTGATCAAATTCATGGAACTATGTACTTGACAATAATACTGTAATAGTGTATCAACTCTGTACTATAAAAATGCTATATGCCACAGTTGAAAAGAGTTTGCAATCAAGAAGACCTGAGTTCAAATCCTGTTTCACTTCCTTAGTAGATATTTGACTCTGGGCAAGTCACTTAACTTATCTCAGATGTAACTTTCTTATAAGTAAAATGGGAATAATATCTCAAGGATCGTTATAAAAATTTAATGGGGTAATACATGAAAAGTGCTTTGTAAAACTTAAAAATATTACATGAATGAATAATAATGATAGTAATAATAATTGTGGGGTAACTGTCTCAAAAGCAGTTGAATTAAACTAAGTCACTAGAGAATCTTTCTGTCTCTAACTTTTTGCTTGACTTGAGTTGTAGGAGGAACAGACTCCCTTACACATTGCTTCTCGCCTGGGTAAGACAGAAATAGTCCAGCTGCTTCTACAACATATGGCTCACCCAGATGCAGCCACTAAAAATGGATACACACCCCTGCACATCTCAGCCAGGGAAGGCCAGGTAGATGTGGCATCGGTACTTCTGGAAGCAGGAGCAGCTCATTCTTTAGCTACTAAGGTAAGGATATCTTTTGGTTGATGAATTCAGACTGTTTTGGACATGACCAAGATAGGAATTTGTTTTATTTGACTTATGCATATTTGTTTCAAGAGGTTTTTTTCTTCTTTTCAATGGTGATGGTTGGTGTGAGAGAGAAAATCCATTTTTATTCATTGAAGAAATAAAGTTAAGTTCAAAAAAGATATAAAAATTAGTGGTTAGAGTAGTTGAAACAATATAAAGAAATCAATTGTGGGGTCCCTTCATTGCTGCAAAAAAAGCAGACATAAACTTGATCTAATATTCACATCTGACTCTTTAAAGCGGCATGTTTAACTTCATTCTAAAAAAAATTAAGGTACAAATGTCCCATATCCTACCCCCCAAAGTCAAAAAAAAGCAAATGGGAATTACTTAGCAGTGTTGAGTATAAACTTAATAATATATTCAATAAAAAATGCTGAGCCCATGTATTATTTTGGGGAAGGATACTGGATTTAACAACAGTATTAAATGTATCATTAACCTTAAAATCATAGATTCACAATATTTCAGATTCCTGTCATTAAGAAATCATCCTTAGTAATGAGGGATTTTGCTTAGTTGTGAAAGAAGAGCTAGGTGCTATGGAAACCACATCTCTAGGATTTGTCATTACTATTCAGATTCTGTCTTAGGCGTACTCAAAAAGTCCCAGCTCCAAAGCAAGAAAAAGACATATCAATAACGTTAGCAATTGAAAAAAATGTCTCTCTCTCTATATATATACATATATAAAATTGTAGCCTTGGTATATAAGGATTAATATTTCACATAATCCTATCACATGCAAGATATTGAATTATACCAGCAGCCCATTATTTGAAACAAATTGTTTAAATCCTGACTCTAATATTCTTTCTCAGATCTGGTCTCTACAATTCCTTTTTCAAGAAATTTGGTCACATTTTTCCCCTTCATCTAGATACTTATAACATCTAAGTCATTTTAGCTGTACATTTCCACAGTAGTTTTTTAAATACATGACAAATTTCAGAATAAAAATTCCTTAAATTCATGGTTTTATATTATATAAAGCAATTCTCTACTTGTGTATTTTATAAGTTTGAAATTTTATCATAATAATAGCTAATGTTCATATGCCACTTTAAGGTTTGCAAAGTGCTTTCAGATCATTGTCTTGATCAGAGTCTTTCACAGTTATATTCATTACACTATTGCTGTTGTTATATACAATGTTCAGGTCCTGGTTCTGTTCTCTTTACTTTGTATGAGTTCATATATGTCTCCTCAGGTTTTTATGAAACTATTCTGCTTATTTCTTATAGCACAATAGTATTTCATCACCATCACATACCCCAGCTTGTTCTCTGTTGATAGACATCCCTTCAATTTGCAAATCTTTGCCACCACAAAAAGATCTACTCTCTTTGGGATCATGGTATTTCTGGGTCAAAGAGCATACACAGTTTTGTAGGTCTTTGGGAATAGCTCCAAATTGTTTTCCAACGTGACTGGACTAATTCACAACTCTCCTATTAATGTATTAGTCTCCCTATTTCCTCAAATCCCTTCCAGCATTTGTCATTTCCCTTTTCTGTTACATTAGCTAATCTGATAGGTGTGAAGTGGTATCTCAGAGTTGTTTTAATTTGCATTTTTTCTAATCTATAAATCAACAGCACAATAAATAATTATTGCCCTTGCAATATAAATTTAAAAACTCTGCTAGAGAAATCCCCAGTGAAAATGATAAAGAAATGTTGGACATAAAAGAGAAAGAGAATGAAGCTAAGCAACTATGATTTAGAGCATTTTTTTTCATGAGACTATTTGTATTTGATTTCTTCTTCTGAAAACTGCCTGTTCATATCCTTTAATCATTTATCATGAATGGTTCTAATTTTTATAAATTTGGTTAAGTTCACTCTATATTTTAGAAATGAGACTTTTCTTAGAGAAATTTGTATGATTTTCCCCTCAGTTTCCTATTTTTCTTTTGGCTGCATCTGTTTTATTTGTGCAAATACTTTTAAATTTCATGTAATCCAAATTATTCCTTTTGTTTTCCATGATGGTCTCTATCTCTTGTTTGGTCATAACTTGTTTATAGATCTATAGAGCATTTTTCCATGCACACCTAACTTACTTTTGATATTTCCCTTTATATCTTAACCATTTGTACATTTTGATCTTATGTTGGTATACAGAATAAAATGTTGGTCTATGCCTACTTTCTGTCAAATTTCTTTCCACTTATCCCATCATTTTTTGTCAAATGGTAAGTTCTTGCCCCAAAAGCTTAGATCTTTGCATTTATCAAACATTAGATTACTATGGTCATTTACCTAATAAACTCCACTGATTCTCCATTTTATTTCTTAGCCAGCAGTAGATTTTTTTTCATGATTACCACTTCATTATGTAGCTTGAAATCTGATACTACCAGGCCAACTTCATATCTATATGATGATCAATTCTGATGGACATGGCTCTCTTCAACAATGAAATGTTTCAAACCAGTTCCAATTGTTCAGTGAAGAAGGTCATATACACCCAGAGAGAGGGATGTGAAATGTGGACCACAACAAAACATTTCCATGCTCTCTATTGATGTTTGCTTGCATTGTGTTTCCTTTCTCTGGTTTTTGTTCTTGTGGATACGATTTTTCTTGCACAGCAAAATAACTGTAAAAATATGTATACATATATTCAATTTGTCAAGTATTTTAACATAACTAACATCCTGCCATCTAGTGGAGGAGTGGGGACTAGGAGGAAAAAATTTGTAACAGAAAGCTTTGGAAAGGTCAATGTTGAACAATTACCCATACATATCTTTGGCAAATAAAAAGCTTTAATAAAATGGAAAAAAAAAGAAAGAAAGTAGACTTTCAAAATCCTTTCAAGGTAACACTGTGTTTAACAAACCGACCTTAATTATCCTTGTATTTTAACAGAAATTGTAATTTTTGAAGGAATTACCTTGTAAACAGTTATTCTTATGAGAAAGAGGAAAATCAGGCAGCCAGGATGGAGGATGTTAGGATGCTAGATATTTTTGTCATGTTATTCTTAAGACCATATCATAGTCATATCCCCTGCCAATATAAATCAACAACACAATAAATAAATTATTGCCTTTGCCACTAAAAATATAAAAACTTTCTTAGAGAAATCCCCAGTGAAAATGATAAAGAAATGGTGGACATAATAGAGAAAGAGAATGAGGCTAAGCAACATGAACAAAATCCTTTTGGATTCTTGAGCCAGGAAAAGATAAGTATAGTTTTGTTTCATCTGTGCTAATTATGCCCATATAAGTAAGCCTGAGTTAAAATCCTTCTTTAGGTACTTACTAGCTATGGCAAGATATAAAAGTTTGTCTCACCTATTTATTTTTAATATGTTTGTTTTCAAGAAGGGAAAGTTATTTAATCTTTTAACCCCAGTTTCTGCATCTGTAAAATATAATATTGACAACTAGTTCTCAAGGTTGTGAAGATCAGACATGAGATAATCTGTATAAAGTGCTTTGCAAACCATAAAGTACTACATTAATGCTAGATATCATTCTTATTTCTGTCTCATACTTGCACATACTATGCATTTAGTACATACCAAATTCTGACACTAATATCAGTCTGTTAGAGTATACGAACATCAAAAGTCAAAATTTGGTTCTATAAATTTATTCCTAAACATGTATATTTCTTTCAAATTCAAGTTTATCCTGATCTTCTTATGATAAACTTCTTTCCTTCCCCCCCCCCTTTTTTTAAAAGACCTTGTTTATTGGTAATGCAAAAAAACGTTTACTTGTCTTTTCCCAAGTACATTTTATATTCATCATTTGGATCAGGATAATTTTTTAATGACTTGCTTAAAAGTTAATGGAATAAAAATTCCATTTCCTTCCCTGCCTGTACCTTCTCCCCTTCTGTTGCTCCATTCTTTTTCACATTTTCAGAAGGGATTTACACCACTGCATGTAGCTGCAAAATATGGAAGCCTGGATGTGGCAAAACTGCTCTTTCAACGTCGTGCTTCCCCAGATTCTGCTGGCAAGGTAAATATATTTGGCATGAGTTATGTTGGAAGAATGAGAAATTTTTAGGTCCTGTAATTATCAGGATCATCCTGTGATTAAAGGACTTTTACTCTTGAAACATGAAGCACATTAAGTTGTAGAAGAAAAGCTATAATGAAGGATCATTTCTCTCTCAAGATTGAGATAGAGAAGCCAAGTTATAATATTTATCAAATTAAAAACAAACAAAAATACCCCACAAACATTGTAAATGGGCTGAGAGTGGAGGAAGAACTCTTATTTTCTAAAGCTGCAAGGTAACTGAAACCTTAGTGGTACCAGCTTTACTTTTTTAATCTTTGGTTTATAATAAAAAATAACATATTAGTTTCTTTAGTTGTTTCTCAACAAGGTACAGTGTGCCTCATTGTGGCTTTATTTTGATTTCAAATGAAGTTTCTCATACAAAAATAATTCCGTAATTGTTTATTGTTCAACTCTTTAGTTCAGTGTGTTTTTTGATTAATTTATTAACATGTACTTAATCAGTATCAGTTTTGTTTTTTTCTTAATGGCTCCTAACAGCTTCAGTGCAGTTAATAACAATTTATTAATGTTCAAACATAAACACACCTTCTACAGAATGGCCTCACTCCACTCCATGTTGCTGCTCATTATGACAACCAAAAGGTAGCACTGCTGCTACTGGAGAAAGGCGCATCTCCTCATGCCACTGCCAAGGTGAGATATCTACTGGGTGAGATAACCATACTCTTACATCTACAAGGTCATTGGGTTTGTGTTGTAGGTCACATGAATTGGTCCAGAGACATTAGATTGAATTGCGATCAGAAATAACAAGGGTTTTTAAGTATATGCAACACAGTGAAACTCTGTGCGTGCATGTGTATGTGTGTATAAAATACATATATACACATATTCTATATATAGAGAGAGTAATAAATGTTTGAAGGTAATTTTTTTCTATATTCTTATTTTTTTCCTTCAGGTTTTAACTTTTAATAGTTTAAAATCCCAAAGACATTTAACAAATATTTAAAAATGAATAACTGTCTTTGACCAGAGAAGATTTTTCTTAGCCCAACTTAAAATAGATTGAATGAGTATGATTCAATTCAATTTAACATCATTGATAATGAGTACTATGTTAAGAATTAGAGATGCAAAAACTAAAATAAATCTCTGATTTCATGGACCTTATACTGTGGATCATAACTATAATTTGAGAGCTTATATAAGAAATACAATAATGATGTATTTTTTACATATAAACAGAAACACATAAAAAACCATAGTGTCCTTTGTCCTTCAGTCACCCCATGACCTCAAATTAACTTGCTGGTTGAATGATCTCAGATAATTCCTTAAGAATATATTATCTTTTGAATTTGAAGCCTTAGGACAATTATTTTCCCACAAAATTGAATTATTTTCTATTTAAAAGTGCAGGGAAAAGCTTAGGGTAAGTCACCTGTCCCTTATAAATTTAGACTTGTCCCAAAGTTTTCATTTAAACTCTAAACCATCTTCTTTGTCTCTCTTTCTTTCTCTTTAGTGTATGTGTGTGCTTCTGTGTCTCTCAATTTTATTTTAATGGTATATTTTTAATTATTTAATATTTTCTATGTTATATTTTAAAGTAACTTTTTGCATTTGTATTTAAAAATGTTGAGTTCCAGATTTTCTCTTTTATCCCCAGCCCCAGCCCCCATTAAGAAACCACTTGTGAAGTTATTTCCATGGAAGTCAGCCTTTGAGCATAGATCCTATCTTTTGATCATTCATCAATTGAGGCGTGGCTCTTATGTTTTATAACTTTAACTCAGTTTCCTCTATGTTTGAGAAATGAAACCTTATCAGAGAAATTTGCTTCAAAATTCTTTTTTACATTTACTGTCATTAACTGTGTTTCCACCTGTTTAATCTGTTTTCTTTCTCCTTTCACTATATCCATTCTTAAAAGTATTTTCCTACTGATTACTCCTTTTATGCTCTCTCTTTTATCATCCTCCTCTCTTCCATATCCTGTTCCCCTCCTATTTTCCTACAGGATAAGATGGATTTCTATAGCCATATTGAGTATGTATGTTATTTCCTCTTTGAGCCAATTCTGATGAGAATAAGATTTACTCAGTTCCCTTCTCCTCCCTTTCCCCCCTTCCACTGTAAAAGCTTTTTCCTGTCTTTTTGTATAGCAGATAACTTATATCATTCCAGTATTCCTTTTCTCTTTCTCCCAGTACATATTCCTCTCTCACCCTTTAATTTTATTTGTTTAAAAGATATTATCCCTTTATATTCAACTTACACCTGTGCTTTCTGTCTTTATATACTCCTTCTAACTGCCATAATAATGAGAAAGTTCTAATGAGTTACAAGTATCATCCTTCCATGTAGGAGTATAACAGATGAACCTTATTAAGTCTCTTATGATATTAGTTTCCTGATTCTTCTTATGCTTTTCTTTAGTCCTGCATTGGAAAATCAGATTTTCTATTCAGCTCTGGTCTTTTCATCATGAATGTTTAAAAATCTATTTCACTGAATGTTACCTTTTTTTCTGAAGAATTATACTCAGTTTTACTGGGTAGGTGATTCTTGCTGTAATACTAGCTCCATTCCTTTCCAGAATATTGTATTATAAACTATCAAGTTCTCTAATGTAGAAGCTACTAAATCTTATGTTATCAAGAATGTGACTCCACTTTACTTGAATCATTTCTTTCTGGATGCTTGCAATATTTCCTCCTTGATTTGTGAATTCCGGAATTTGGCTATAATATTCTTGGGAGTTTTCATTTGGGGATCTCTTTCAGGAGATGATCAGTAAATTCTTTCAATTTCTATTTTAACCTCTGGTTATAGAATATCAGGACAGTTTTTCTTGATAATTTCTTGAAAAATGATGTCCAGGCTCTTTTTTTTTTTGATCATGACTTTCAATAGACCAGTAATTTTAAAATTATCTCTCCTGGATCTATTTTCCAGGTCAATTGTTTTTCCAATGAAACATTTAATTTTTTCCCCATTTTCCCCCATTTTTTTGCTTTGTTTTATTATATCTTGATTTCTCATAAAGTCATTAGCTTCTACTTACTCAATTCTAATTTTTTTTTAAATTTTATTTTTTTTATTTTATTTGCATAACATATATGTGGGTAATTCTTCAACAATAACCCTTACATAGCTTTCTGTTACAGATTTTTCCCCCCAACTCCCCACCCCTCCCCTAGATGGCAGGATATCCACTATATGTTAATTATGTTAAAATATTGGCAAATCGAATATATGTATACATATTTCTAAACTTATCATTGTTGTGCAAGAAAAATCTTATCTACACAAAAAATATATCAGATAAAGGAAACACAATGTAAGCAAACATCAATCAAGGAGTATGAGAATGTTATGTTGGTGGTCCACATTTCACATCCCTCTCTCTGGGTGTATATGGCTTTCTTCAGTGAACAATTGGAGGTGGTTTGAAACATTTCATTGTTGAAGAGAGCCATGTCCATCAGAATTGATCGTCATATAGTACTGTTGTTGCCGTGTATAATGATCTCCTGGTTCTGCTCATTTCACTCAGCATCAGTTCATGCAAGTCTCTCCAGGCCTCTCTGAAATCAGCTTGCTGGTCATTTCTTACAGAACAAAAATATTCTATAATATTCATATACCATAATTTTTTCAGCCATTCTCCAATTGAAGGACATCTGTTCAATTTCCAGTTTCTAGCCACTACAAAAAGGGCTGCCACAAACATTCTTGTACACGTGGGGCCCTTTCCTTCCTTTATGATTTCTTTGGGATATAAGCCCAATACAAATGCTGCTGGGTCAAAGGATATGCACAGTTTGATAACTTTTTGAACGTAGCTCCAAATTGTTCTCCAGAATGGCTGTATGCGTTCACAGCTCCACCAACAATGCATCAGTGTCCCAGCCCTTCCACATCCCCTCCAACATTCATCATTAACTTTTCCTGTCATTTTAGCCAATCTGACAGGTGTGAAGTGGTACCTCAGGGTTGTCTTGATTTGCATTTCTCTGATCAATAGTGATTTGGAGCACCTTTTCATATGACTATAAATAGTTTTAATTTCATCCTCTGAAAACTGTCTGTTCATATCCTTTGACCATTTATCGATTGGAGAATGGCTTGAATTTTTATAAATATGAGACAATTCTCTATATATCTTAGAGATGAGACCTTTATCAGAACCCTTAAATGTAAAGATGATTTCCCAATTTATTGCTTCCCTCCTAATCTTGTCTGCATTGATTTTGTTTGTACAAAAACTTTTTAACTTGATATAGTCAAAGTTATCTATCTGGTTTTCAATTAAGAGTTCCAGTTCTTCTTTGGACATAAATTTATTCCATCTCCATAGGTCTGAGAGGTAAACTATATTACATTCTTCTAATTTACTTATAGTATCACTCTTTATATCCAGATCATGAACCCATTTAGATCTTATCTTGGTATGTGGTGTTAGATGTGGGTCAAGCCCTAATTTCTTCCACACTAGTTTCCAGTTTTCCCAGCAGTTTTTGTCAAATAGTGAATACTTATCCCAAAATCTGGGGTCTTTGGGTTTATCAAAGACTAAATTGCTATAGTTATTTCCTAGTTTGTCTTGTGATTCTATCCTATTCCACTGATCGACTACTCTATTTCTTAGGCAGTACCAAATAGTTTTGATGACCGCTGCTTTGTAATATAGTTTTAGATCTGGTACAGCAAGTCCACCATCGTCAGCCTTTTTTTTCATTAATTCCCTTGAAATTCTTGACCTTTTGTTTTTCCAAATGAACTTTGCTACTATTTTTTTCTCGATCTGTAAGATAATTTCTTGGGAGTTTGATTGGTATGGCACTAAATAAGTAAATTAGTTTGGGTAATATTGTCATTTTTATTATATTCACTCGGCCTACCCATGAGCATTTTAAGTTTTTCCAATTGACTAGGTCTGATTTTATTTGTGTGGAAAGTCTTTTGTAGTTTAGTTCATATAGTTCCTGACTATCCCTTGGCAGATAAATTCCCAAATATTTTATACTATCAACAGTTATTTTGAATGGAATTCTTTTTGTATCTCTTGCTGCTGAACTTTATTGGTAATATATAAAAATGCTGATGATGTATGTGGATTTATTTTGTATCCTGCTACTTTGCTAAAGTTGTGAATTGTTTCTAGTAGTTTTTTAGTTGAGTCTTTAGGGTTCTCTATGTATATCATCATGTCATCTGCAAAGAGTGATAATTTGGTTTCCTTTAATCTCTTTTTCTTCTCTTACTGCCAAAGCTAACATTTCTAAGACAATATTAAATAATAATGGTGACAGCGGGCAGCCTTGTTTCACTCCTGATCTTATTGGGAATGGTTCTAAGTTTGACTCCATTACATATGATGCTTGCTGAAGGTTTTAAGTAGATACTACTAATCATTTTAAGGAAAAGCCCATTTATTCCTATACTCTCCGGTGTTTTTAATAGGAATGGGTGTTGGATTTTATCAAAGGCTTTTTCTGCATCTATTGAGATAATCATATGGTTTTTATTAATTTGGTTATTAATATAATTGATTATGCTAGTAGTTTTCCTAATATTGAACCAGCCCTGCATTCCTGGTATAAATCCTACTTGGTCATGGTGTATTATCCTGGGGATGACTTTCTGTAATCTTGTTGCTAAAATCTTATTTAAAATTTTTGCATCAATATTCATTAGGGAAATGGGTCTATAGTTTTCTTTCTCAGTTTTCTCCCTACCTGGTTTAGCTATCAGCACCATATGTGTGTCATAGAAGGAATTTGGTAGTACACCTTCTTTCCCTATTTTTTCAAATAGTTTATATAGTATTGGGATTAATTGTTCTTTGAATGTTTGGTAAAATTCACATGTAAATCCATCTGGCCCTGGAGATTTTTTTCTTAGGGAGTTGATTAATAGCTTGTTCTATTTCTTTTTCCAAAATAGGGCTATTTAAATAATTTATTTCCTCTTCTGTTAATGTGGGCAATCTATATTTTTGTAGATATTCTTCCATTTCATTTACATTATCAAATTTATTGGCATAAAGTTGGGCAAAGAAACTCCTAATTATTACTCTAATTTCCTCTTCATTGGAGGAAAGTTCTCCCTTATCATTTTTGAGACTAATAATTTGATTTTCCTCTTTCCTTTTTCTAATCAAATTAACTAAAGGCTTATCTATTTTGTTGGTTTTTTCATAAAACCAACTCTTACTTTTATTTATTAATTCAATAGTT